>BTHU01000007.1:13976337-14208837 GCA_036184795.1 Tokudaia tokunoshimensis
GCAGCTGACTTCTTGCTGAACAGGAAATCTTGAGGTGAGTGGCTGCTGGCATTGTTCAGCTGCTCAATAATGCAGTCAAAGCTCCAAGGTTGTGTATAGGTACATAGATGCATACATACATATATGCACATATACACATACATACATGTACATATTCACATATACATATACACATATATATTTGTATATACATACACACATACAAACACACACATATGCTTGTATATACATACACACATACATATATACACATATATTTGTATATACATATACACATACATACATACATACACACATATATTTGTATATATACACATATACACATACACACATATATTTGTATATACATATATATGTACACACATACACATATATTTGTATATACATATATATGTACACACACATATTTGTATATACATATACACATACATATGCATACATATACACATCTATATTTTTATATATATGTGTATGTATATACATATATAAACACATATATTTGTATATACACATACATGCATACATATATACATGCATACACACATATGTATTGTGTCCTTCATTCCTAACTTTTATTCTCAGGCTGTGACCACATGATCAAAGTGACTTTCACAGATCCAAGTACTAGAAGTATTCGTGATGGCCAGCTTGGATTTCTTCTCTCTCTGTGTCTCTGTCTCTCTCTCTGTTTCCTCCTCCTCCTCCTCCTGCTCCTCCTCCTCTTCCTCCTCCTTCTTTTTGGTGCAGTGCTGAGGATTGAACTCAGTAACTCATGTCAGGCAAGGGCTCTTTCACTGAGCCACATCCTCAGTCAAGGTCTGAGTCTCTATCACGGAAACAAGAACTATGTTCTAGGAATGTCTCTTAACCCACAAGAGTCATCTTCCTCATATCTTGATGGCCAGAGCTGGGTCTTATAACTGCCCTTAAGAAATCCTGATATCAAAATGACTGACATAATGAAAAAGGATTGTTCAATTCATTATTTGGGACTGGGCCTATTCTTATACTCATTAAATTACAGTTTTATTAGATGATATCAAGGATAACCACCAGCTAGCTAACCGTGTGGCCTTTGAAGTCAGCACATAGGTTCTTTGACTATCCTCCTTTTAGGAGATGGAAGCTGTATCTTTTCCACCTAAATCCCAGTTAAAGCAAGAGAGGGGGGCAAGAGTGACACTGTGGGGTATAGCTGGTGGGACTGTAGCAGGTCACACATCTCCCACCTCATTTCTTAGGGCTTTGGAGCTCTTAGGTTCTTGTAACAAGTTAGACTGACCTTCAACCCCAGGCTGTGAGGACCCAGTCACCCGGAGAGGCTGGGTGTAGGTTCCAGAATTAGTAACTATGGTTTTTGCTTCCACCCTTCCCAGGTCTGGATACACAAGTGATTCTTCTGTCACTGTGGAGATGCCGATCCTCATTGCACCGTGCTTGAATTCCTGGCCTACAGAGCCTGTGAGTCTTATGTCTGGAGATAACCTTTGTTTTGTTTTGAGACCGGCCATCATGTAGCTCAGGCTGGGCTTGAACTCCTGATCCTCCTGCCTCTACTTCCCAAGTGCTGTGATTATAGGTATGAACTAACCCCTGGTTAATGGGGGATGATAACTCCTAACTTTGTCACAACTGGTATTGTCATTTTTTGTACGTCTGCACTAGAAATGCTCAAATATGCAACTTCTCTCATTGCTTCTAAAACAGTTTGTTCTCCTTATAACTGCGTTTTAACCAAGTAAGCCAGTGTGTTCACTCACTTTTGCTGTTTCTCACTTGAATTGATTTTCTTGCTCCCCTCCACCATCTTGCTTTCATTTGATGAAGTCCTACATCATCCGATGTCTAGATTCCAAGGCCAGCGATGACACCAGTTTCAGTTTGCTGATTGACAGCCGTGTACTAGGTTCTTAAGCTCATTACCCTGTGAGAGTAGAAGCTAAGGAATAGATGGGGGTGGATGAATGTTTGCTCAAGGTCTCAGGGGTAGTAAGTCCATGGAAATCAATCCAGCCAGAACAGTCATACTTCTTGGTGGAAACCAACATGTTGGCTGGCCGTGGTGCACGGTGCTGGAGAGTTGGTCAAGCAACACCTTTGAGATCCTGTGAGGTGGGGAGAGAGGAAGGAGACACACTGCATAAATGAACAGTTCAATAAAGCCCATGCTGGGAGAAGAGGGAGCCCTTTGGAAGACGTACCAGGTGCCCTACTTCCTACAAAGCTGCATTGCATCAGAGGTTGGAGAACCACCCTCAGCGGACTTTCATGGGTTTGTCTCAGTCCTGGCTCTTTGAGAAGACCTTCCATTCCCCATCAGCTAGTTCCCTTAGAGCCTCCTCTGTGCTAGCCCTCAAGTCCACACCCACCCTTGTCCATGGACTATTTGTCCTGGCTACCCACAGTCTCTTTTCTTCTGACCACTTGTATTCATGTCATGGTCTCTTCATCTCCAAATGGCAGCTGATATTCTGATGCCCCACGATGGATCAATCCTCTCTTCTTGATAACCTGGAATGACTCTGGACTCTAACTGTTCAGTTTCTGTTTCCTGGATCAAACAAGCTGAGTTTATTTTAATAAGCCATTTCTTTTCCCAGATGCTCACAAACCATCTGTTTTCTGGATTATTATATTAGATAACCTGGACTAGATTGACATTAAAATCATCAAATCCAATTCCTTCCCAGGGCCAGGATAACACTCCTGACAAATGCTTATTTCACTCCATGCTAACTTTCCAAATCGATCATTTCAACCTTGAAATCTTCTAAATTTACTGTATTTAGTCTTTGTACCTGTTATTTTCCTCCCTTAACATTTATTTTTGAGATTTATTCGTGTTGATACACATCGCTTTGGCTTTTAAAGTCAATGCATGTATTTCCTTGTATGTTTGTACGACAATATATTAAACTACTTCTTAACTAGTAAAAATGGATGTGTGTCTATGTGTGTGTGTGCATTTATGTGTATACAGGTGAATGACTACATGGAGGTCAGAGGTCAACCTTGGGTGCTATACTTCAATAGCTGTCTACCATATTTTTTTGAGACACAATCCATCTCTGAACCTGGAGATTGCCAATTCAGTTAGTGTCTTAGTTAGGGTTTTATTGCTGTGATGAGAATAAAGAAACTTTAAAAAGGAAAACATTAAGTTGGGGCTGGCTTACAGTTTCAAATGTTCAGTTCATTATCATCATGGTGGGAAGCACGGTAGCATCTAGGCAGACATGGTGATGGAGGAACTGAGAGTTCTACATTCTGATTTGGAGGCAACAAGGAGAGACTGTCTTCTCCAGGGAGCGAAGAGAAGGGTCTCTTCTACATTGGGCAGAGCTTGAGCATAGGAGCCTCAAAGCCTAGCCCACAAGTGACACACACTTTCCAATGAGGCTGCACCTACTCCAACATAGCCATACCTCCTAATCATGCCACTTCCCATGGGCCAATTATATTTTAGTCACCACAGCGAGGCTGGTTGACCAGGGAGCCTATGGATCTTCCTGTCACTGCCTCTCCAGACTTGGGATTACAAGCATGTGTCACCATGTCAGTTCTTTTTTAAAATGTAGGTTCTGTGTTGTGCCAAGTCCTGCTGTGTTGAAGTGTCTGCCCCTGGAGCAGAGCCAGCAGGGCGTGGGCCTCCGTGAGTGCTGATGGTTGCTGTGGGCGTGGGGCTTGCTTGTGTAATCTTATTTTTGTTCCTCCTTGGGGAATAGTCTCTCTTATAGAGTTAATGATTCCATGATTAATTAGAAGCAGCGTGAGTCCAGGAGGCGAGAATGCATTCCTCAGCAAAATGATAAATACTGTGACCTTCAAGACAGTACTTAAAGCCGTGGGAAAGAACTCTGAAAACATGAGTTCAAGAATGTATAATTTCTCATCTATGCAAAATATAAGTATGCAATATGAGTTGTATGAGGGGTTTCAAGGGCCTAAAAGAACAAAGGCAGCTGCACTAATGAGCCAGCTTGTCAGAAAGATACAAAAGCAAGCAGATTTCTGAGTTCAAGGTCAGCCTGGGACAGAGCGAATTTAGGTCCAGGTGTGGAAGGTCTTAGAGACAGATCCCACTCAGGTAGCTTACTATCTGTGCTTACAAAGGCAGGCATGTTCCAGGGTTCAAGGTCAGCCTGGGACAGGTGAGTTTAGGCTCCAGTATGGTGGGAATGGTAATCTCAGGATGGGATCCCACCCAGCTAAACTTATTGTTTGTGATTACAAAGGCAGGCAGATCTCTGAGTTCATTTGCTATGTTGAAAGAACCCAGATGTCCCTCAATGGAGGAATGGATTCAGAAGATGTGGTATATCTACACAATGGAATACTACTCTGCAATTAAAAACAATGAATTCATGAAATTCCTAGGCAAATGGTCAGAACTTGAAAATATCATCCTTAGTGAGGTAACCCAATCACAAAAGAACACACATGGAATGCAGTCACTGATAAGGGAATATTAACCCAGAATCTCGGAATACCCTAGACACAATTCGCATATCAATAGATTTCTAAGAAGATGGAAGGAGAGACCCCGGTCCTGGAAAGACTGGATGTAGGGGAACACCAGGACAGAGTAACGAGAGGGGGTTGAATGGAGAAAAGAGGGAGGGAAGGGGGCTTATGGGACTTTCAGGGAGGAAGGAAACGGGAAAGGGGAAATGATTTAGAATGTAAATAAAAAAAAAACTTAGAAAAAAATGTACTTGTTGTCTCTTTCTAAGAATCAAAAGTCTAAGGTCATAAAATGGTGATTCTTTGGGTAATCAAAAGGGAACCTGGACTAATGATTGAATTGATACGTAAATAAAAGACTGGGCTGTGGTCTGTAAGAACTGAGTTATCAACACAGCTGTCTGTAGGGCCAGCTCAAGCAGAACACTGAGCTGCCAGCTTGTACTCATGATTGACTTCGAACTGTTCTTTCACCATTCCCAAACATCCCTTCCTCAGGGACCCCCTCTCCCAGCCTGGGCTGGTCCTTGGCAGTTCTGGGTATTAAATTTAGTTTCTTAGTACAGCAAGCACTTTACTTGACTGACCCATCTTCCCTACTAAGTGCACTAGAGAATTAGTTATTTACCTTTAAGATGGAGTGTGGCCTGTTGCATAGCATGGCTACACAGCAGTGGTACACATCATCCCATCAGAGAAGATCAAATTATGAATTGTTTGAAGCCTAAGCATATCTATAATTATGTAACACAAGATTCATGGCAGGAGGTAGTCTAAGATATAGACTTCAAGGTGATGGAGACCCAGCAGTCACTGGCCTTCCCTGCCTTCATCACTGTGTTAGTTACATCAGTCACCCCAAGACCACGGACACAGATCCAGGCCTGTCCTCTTGTCACATGAGTGAGAAGCAGGAAGGACGATGGTGGAAACTAAATTGAACCTTTGTCTCTTACTATAAGCCAGAGACTTTCTTAGTACTCCCCAGTCTTTCTTAGTACTCCCCAGCTCCTACCCCTAGTCCTATCTTTCTGTTCCATAGACCAGACCTGGTCACATGTCTGTCTCAGATAAACTCGTCCAAGCTTTAAACGCATTGCATCATTGACTTGTGCCAATCTCTGCCCATTCCCTAGAAAGCTGGACAAATTACAACCCCAACAGAAGTCAGTGGAATGGACAAAGGAGCATGGCTGCCATACAGGGGGCCAACTACTTCCTGTTCTTTCTTTCTAGGCCCCTCCTCTTTTGATCTCCTTTGGTAGGCCTTACTGCTTCCCCCTTTGGGCTTCTGCCTCCTTCTCCATTATTGGGCCATTTTCCTGAATCTCCTGTTTTCTTCTATTTTGTCTTCTCCTCTCTATTTACAAAAGCTCAAGAACTTCTTAGGAAGTAACACATAGGAGACGCGTGTTCTGAATCTTGCCTGTGTGAAAATTCTGACATTACAGCTTCATATTTGTTCTGTCGTTTGGTGGTATAGGATGCCAGATGTCAAGTGTTCTGTGAATTTTAGCGACATTGCTCCATTAAGGTCTTTATTTAGAAACTGTAGCTGTAAATAGTTAATCTGTTCTGAGCTCCCAGTGGGTGTGAATGGCTCTGCACCCGCCCAAGAGCTCTGGATTCACGAACTGAAAGACACACACACACACACACACACACACACACACACACACCCTTTATATTTTGATAAGCCTTGACTAGCTCAATGGATGGGCACTTCTAAATCTCCCCGTGGCTATCACTCACTCCCCTCCTGTATTTCTGAGTTAACTTTCTAAATCTGTATTTTATCTTTGCTGCCCTGCTTCCTTCTGGGCAGTTCTCCCATGGGACCATCTTCCCTTTGCACCTACATTTCCGCAGTCTCACGATCATGCTCCTTCAAGGCGTGGTTCGTCCTTCGCCCCTCTTACGGTGGTATCCCTTTTTCTTCCCTCGTCTGGGAAATCGAAAAGTCCTGCCTCTGTCTCTCTGCCCAGCCATTGGCCACTGGCAACTTTATTTCCCAATCGGAGTCAACTAGGGGCAGGCTTCCTTTAGCCTACTTCCTTTAGACACTTCAAACAGGTTTTGTGTGTGTGTGTGTGTGTGTGTGTGTGTGTGTGTGTGTGTGTGTAACACAATTAGCATGAGAACACAGGCCGCTTCGAGAAACCCCAAACCATGCTGATTCCTAGTGGTTTTGAAAGAAACTTCACTTCCCAGCATCCAGCTCTCCTTAGCTTCTAGCTTTCCTCAGCGCCCGGCTCTCCTCTTGCTCTGTGGCTTTTTGGGATCCCGCACGCGCACGCTGTCCCCGTGTGGGCACGTAGGGAGCTCTCGGGAGGAGACTTTGATCCTCAGTCCTGGATGATATATCCCTCTTTTTATTTATTTATTTATTTTTTTAGAGTTCCCGGGATGCCTGTTGGTTATGTAGCAGGTTATCTCAATTACCCCTTTCCGTGTCGTGCGCATGCTGTATGGGAAGCACTGTGTATTTCCTCCACGTCAGAATTTATCCAACAACAGTAACAAGGTACAGCATCTTCAACGGGAGCAGACTGATTCGTACTTCTAACTTTCTTGATAACCCTGGCAGAAGGTTATCAAGGCTCTTCTATTCCAATCTTAAGTACGAATATAAACACTCAGATCATATCTCACATTACTCAGTAAGTGCATATGTCTAGATAGGTCTATATGTAGATTCCAGAGTGACTACAAAGGGTTAAAGAGACGGGAATTTCAAAACGACAAGAAGCTGAAGCTGGGAAACAGACAGGGAAGAAGGTGCTGCTGGGATCCAGGCCAGTCTGGGTCACAGGTTTAAGAGAAAGGGTTTAGAGTCCGGTACAGCAGAGGGAGAGGGAAGGTCCGTGTCCCGGTGAAGGCAGGGGCGGATAGATAGACACGGCAGGTGCTAGGTGTCTGCCTCTGTATGGGTCCGTAAGTGAGTTACATCCCGTCCCTTGTCAGTCTGATAAGTTGTCAGGCCTGACTTCGCTGATAGGATGTTAGTATTGGGCACATGCTTCTTCAGCCTCAATTCATCCTGATGAATTTATAGCGTGGAGACTTTCGCCTCTCAGGAATAAGCCGTTTGTCAGTCCATGCTGTATAGGTTGTGCTGAGCTGATGTTGTTCATATATCCTTGCAGGTGCATAGTAGCCTCCAGCCTCAAAATGGTGTCAGTTGGAGAATGGAGCCTCTCACGCAAGGCATAGCTTGAAAAACCGCTGTCTCACAGAACGTGGAGTAACTTAGAGTAGGCACAGCCTGATTTTAACAGCATTTTTATTTTATTTTTTTTTTTATTTAAAATTTTTTTTGGCCACTTTCTCTTTGTTTCTTTGTTTTGTATTCTATAAGGCATTTTCTTTTACTCCATTGCTCCAAATCTTTGTTGTTTATTTTATTTTATTTTATTTAATGTCAGTTTTGTCCATTCATAGATTTCCTCCCACTCCATCATATTTACCTATAAAATGTTGCTTAGAGGAAGTTTTTGGCTTTCCTTTTATATGTGGATTTATCTTTGCCTCTAGGTTTTCTCTCTCTCTCTCTCTCTCTCTCTCTCTCTCTCTGTTTTAGTGTGTTACTATGTCTCCTTGGTAGAGTTGTCCCTGTGAGGCTGGCACAAACATCACTTACAGTATTTGAATGTGGGGGCTGGGCTTGCTGATGGAATGGCTGATAGAGGATGACTGGAAGCTGGACTAACCTCTTGATGGCATCATCCCATACAGGCCTTTATCCCAGGGTCATTTTCAGTTTGACCTGATGGTTCCTACCATCCGTCTCTGAAGCACCAAGTTCCTGGAATGTTCACCTATGCCTACCTCAGGCCTCAGTTCCCTTGTCTCTAATCAGATGGAATTGGGCAAGGTTACCTCAGAAGACTCTTCCCACTCTACTATTTTATAATACGACTCAGGACAGAGATTTAGTCGAGAGACAGAAGCATATTAAAGGGAATCAACTATGGTAAAATAGAAAAATCCTTTGAAGCTGTCAGGAGATAGGCTCTAAAAATCTAATAAAATATTTGACTCATTGGGGACATGACTCAATGGGAGATAATTAGAAATAAACTTGGGGGGACTCAAGGAGGGCCAATATTTGGTGGCAATGCCTTAATTAATTTTGCTTGTGCTCTTGGGATGATGACAGTGCTTCCTTTTGCCGTCCAGGGGGTCTGAACTGCTCATGTAAGTTGGATGCAACTGATTGAGTAGGGCATTATAGATCCAGAGAGAAGGAAGGAGTATTAGAGTTTAATTTATAATAACCCATCCAAGACCCAGGGTCTCAGATTGACAGATTCCTCCACATAAAGGTCAACATCTTGAAGGATTTCTAAGATTAGATTTTTGTTTGTACCTGAAATGAAGCTATGTTTTTTCCCTCTGGGCTTGAGTGGAGTTGAGAGGATTCCAAGAATGGGGGAAGAAAACATTACCTGGAGCATTATCACTTCTGAACAGGAATTTTTTAGAGTCTGATAGGCGGATGTATTGAAATGAAAAAAGTCTTAGTTTAAAATCTACTTACTTGCCTCAGTTGTACAATCCCGAAAAGTTGATGTCATTGTCACTATTTTTTTAATGTGTCATCCATTCAGTATGCATAATCGGTGTTGGTTGCACTTTGAGGAAAATGAATATATTGAGATGCAAAGATACCACAGAAAATGTCCTCTTTTTCGTTTTCCTCTAACTCATGTTGAAAATCTATAGGTCATCATCCAAGTTCATCCCTCTCTAAGTTGACTGATTGGAACTGGGGCTTGTTTGAAAAAGATAAAGGTACAGTCATTGGCGTGGGTTGGAATTCCAATGTCACAAATTACCTTGAGGAAAAAAAAAACAAACCACAACAAAAGCCCCTCAGCCAACAGGCCTTACTTCAGCCATGTGACTGGCCCTGTAGACAGTTCAGTATTGTATTGCCAGAGCAGAAATATAGCCCACCTGTCAAAATGGTATTTACACAGAGTGCAGGAGGGGGCTGACAGGAGAGACATTTAGGAGAGATTTCTTGGATTTATGGCATTGATTTTTTGTTCTTTGTATGAGGAAGACGTTAACATTTTGGCTGGAAATATGTTCTCTGTAATGAGTCTGGTTAACTTTATGAAATACAACACACCAGGTTAGGATGTGCCAGAAAGTAGGTCTCCAATGCATTCAGAGAGGGCTTCGGGTCTCTCCCAGAGGGGGTTTTGTTAAAGATCAGATAGGGAAGGAGAAAGCTCGCTCAGCCTTTAGTTTTGACGAAGTGATCAAAGACAAACCTTAGCTGGGGTAATTTGAGGAAGGGTTAGAGGACAGGAGAGATCTTCATAGCCACATGGACTTTAGGGGCTGTGTTTAATATCTGTCTCATAAGCAATTCATTCATTTAGCTGTTCAACAAATGTCTACCGAAATAATATGTCTCGTAAGCATTTCATTCATTTAGCTATTCAACAAATGTCTTCCAAAATAATATCTGTCTCATAAGCAATTCATTCATTTAGCTATTCAACAAATGTCTACCACGGGCTGTGTGCTGCCGTCATCATAGGAGACTGTACACAGTTGCCTGTGGAGAGCTTCCAGGCCAGAAGAGGAAAAACCCAAACCAGTCTCACAGCCTGTGAGCATGAAGGTTAACTCCTTGGAGAAATCCAGATGCTTCTTGTAGGGTGGGAAACTTGATTCTATATTGCCTGACGTCTCCTCTGTGTCACCCTCCGGTCCCTGGTGCCCAACCCTGCATCTAGCCTGCACTTTGAAATCTAAAAATATGCCTTTCATCCTTCCCTGCCTTCTACGGATCTGCAGTGACTTCCCGAGTTGCCTGCTGAACTCAGGATCAAAAGCCCATGCTTGAGAGTTCCGCTCTCGCATAACTTAGCTTCTCTTCCTTTCTGAGCACAGACTCCTGGGTAGTATCCTCTCATTCCTCTGAGGTGCGCCTTTCCCTTCTGAGATGACTGAGTTCGCTGGAAGCCCCTGCTAGAATCTTTGGTTTGCTGAAACGTCGATTGATGTATAGTTGTCTCCCAAGAGCACTCCAGATTTGTTTTTGTCTCAGACCAGCACGCTCTTCCACAACAAGGAGCTAAACGGTTAATGCCCGGAGCTCTGCCCTCAGTATTGATGGCTTTGTGTGGTGTGTGCCCTTCCCGTGGGTGTGTAGCCCTGTGGGATCTACACTACTGCCTTCTTCATGTTCACGTGCTTGGATACATCCCATTTTTAAGAAACTGAACACAGCAAAGTCCATCATCACATTTAACAAACGTTTAGGCTGTGCAGTGTGGGTCTTGTGGGAAATGCAAGGGACTTGTGCGGGTGTGTGCGGGTTAGTTTTAACTGTTGGTTTGATATAAACCAGAACCACCTGGGAAGAGAGCTCCGGCGACAGATTAGATAGATCAGGTGAGCATTGTTTTGACGGTTAACTGTTCTAGAAAGATCCAGCCCACGGTGGGCAAACACCATTCCATGGACTGGGCCCTCAACCGTAGAGGGGTGAGAGAAGCTGACTGCTAGCAGGTAAACAGGCGGCGTGGGTGTGCTTGTTTCTAAACTTCTCCTCTTCCGTGAAGACGTGGCGCGCGTCGAGCTGTCTCAAGCTCCGGCTCGACGACGTTCCTTTCGAGGACCGACTGGAAACTGGAACTGTAAACCCTTCCTGCTGGATGTCCTTGGCATTAAATGGCTTTATCGCAGAAACAGAAATGAAAGCTGAACATGGTGGGATGGGTGGGTTGGGTTGGTAGGGGTGGGGAGGTTGGGTTAGAGAGAGGGATGTGGTCAGGGACTGGGGTGAGGGGGGGAGGAGGGGAGGATGTTGAGCAGTGGAGTGTATGGGAATCTCTCAGTGAGCATCTGAGGAGTCTTTGGACCTGGACCTGGGGTCGGGCTGCCGACTGGGAGATCATGTGGGGCACGTAAAATCCCAGTCTTTGGGCTGAGGTCAGTTACAATCTAAAGGGACCTCCTGTGTACTAGAGTATCCAAAGTCCCAGGAACATGGATGGTCTGGTGTGTTTGTTGAATGAATATTGGGGTTGGATTAAAATAAAGCTATTGAGTCATGTCTAGCCTTAAGTCTCTTCTGTCTGGGAACTCTTTCACATATTAATTTGCCTTCTTTTTAAAAAAATTACATTTAACTTTCTCTCTCTCTCTCTCTCTCTCTCTCTCTCTCTCTCTCTCTCTCTCTTTCTCTGTGTCTGTATGGCTCACATGTAAAATCAGAGGGCAGCTTTATAAGACTTAGTTCTTCCTTTCTGCCACATGGGTCCCAGGGATTTAGTTCAGCTTGGATGGCAAGTGCCTCTACCCACTGGATCATCCTGCCAGCCTCTCATCTCCCCGCTTTATTCTTGAATGACTTTATGTGCACGGGTACCTCCCACAAGATGTAAGCCCTCAGAAGCACATGACTTAGTTCACTAGAAATGATTTGTGCAATACGAGTCTAAAATCCCACACAAAGGGTATGATTTGACTCGGAATTTAGCCGATGGGTGGAAGCTTTTAAGTCAGAACCCGTCTGCCTGTCTCAAATGAGAAGACAAGTCATGATAGAACAAGCCTTCTTTGCAGCAGGCGGGAGTGAGGGGTGAGGGGTGAGGGGTGGGGGTGGGGGATGGGACGGGACAACAACTCACTGCTAAGCGTGGTAATAAGACAGCTCACAGGCTGTAGAGATGGCTCAACGGTTAAGAGCACCGACTGCTCTTCCGAAGGTCCTGAGTTCAAATCCCAGCAACCACATGGTGGCTCACAACCATCCGTAAAGAGATCTGACGCCCTCTTCTGGAGAGTCTGAAGACAGTACAGTGTGCTTACATATAATAAATAAATAAATAGTAAAGTCTTAAAAAAAAATAAGACAGCATACTTCCTCTATCACTTTGGTGTTTGCCCTGTGAATTCTTGGTTTTAGAACTCAGGATTCCGTATTGCCTGGCATTGAGGAAGGGATTTAACCTTCCAGGTACTCTCCACATCTACCTTCCTTCCTTTCTTCCTTCCTTCCTTTCTTTCTTTCTTTCTTTCTTTCTTTCTTTCTTTCTTTTCTTTCTTCTTTTTTTAATATTTGAGAGGCAGAGCAGGTAGAAGCAATCTCAGGCTGCTTCCCGTCCCAGCTTCCTGGGTCACCGCCTGAACGCTGGCGTGGAGGCTTAAGGAGTAGCCGCAGCGTGTTATTTTTGTGCCTATCCGTGGCTTATTGCTCGCATTAAAGCAAAACAGGTTTGAGATGAGACCCTTCAACTGGGATCTGAGGAGGCTGCGCCTGAGCCCCTAGGGAAGACTGGGGTCATTTTACACCACAGTGAGTTCACCCAGGGAGAGTCAGAGGGAAAACTGGTTAGCCGCAGAGCGGACTTCTATTTGGAGCTTCTGTAATCACTCTGCATTGATCCTACCCAGGTTCCCAAGCGGCTGATGCGTGCAGGCCGGTGTGTGGTCTTTTCAGTGTTATTGGCGAAGGCTTTAGGGAAGAGAGGAGGGCCAGGTTCATCGGAAGAAAAGAGACCAAAGGAGACTTCGCCAATTACAGCACCTGTCAGTGTTCAACAACAGATAAAATTAATTCGGAAACCCAAACAATCTGCAGAAAACCGAACACAATTATCTAAGAAATTAAGTTACACCATTTCCATGACCTTTAATCAATCATTGCACCGTTAATGTTAATTTTGTGATCTAAAAAAAATCATAGTTCGATTTGCATTTTAATGGGTGCTAAATGAGTGTCATCAGGAAGAAATAATGGCAGGGTGGCCTTTTGCTACAAATTCTGCCTTCCTAATGGCAAGGCACAAAGCAAGGAAATGGCGTTTGGAAAGGTTTTGTTTCGCTGTCTAGCAGATGTACAGAGCTGCCCTTCTCAAATGAAAAAACAAGCAATTCCCCACAAATACCACCACCTGTTGTTATAAATAAATCCAAGCTGTAAAATGGAAAGAAACCTTAATGGCAAATCATTATGTGTATCCGACCCCCTCCCGACAACCCTTCATAATGGCCTCTTAACAACTTGTTCTTAGTCATGCACCTTTTTAAGCGTTCGACCAGCCTCCAGGCCCCATCCTTAACCAAGAGAGAGGGCATGTGAACTTGTGGCTAAAAATAAAAAGTTGCAGACCTCCGGGAGAATGAGCTCTTCGTCCCTTAGCATGGTGTAAGGAGCTGGAAAGTGAATGGGCGCAACTTGGAATTTAGGGGTCCCTTTAAATCATAATCCAGATGGCTAGGGGCTATTTCCTGGCTAAGGAGCTTAAGCTTGAAGTGCGAACATAGAATCCTAATGACATCAGGGTGTCAGGAGGGTATTGGCAAGCTGCTAATGATTTGGTAGAATCTTGCTTCTTTGAGTACTTGGAGGGAAATTGGAAAGCATTGTAATGGTGATGTTGTATCCTTTAATTATCTTCTTATCCATCTCCAAGCTCCTGTTGCCTACAGACTTTATCATGCTATCTATAAATATTGATTGTGTCACAGGCCCAGAATATCACACTTAACTGAAAATATTGTGGTCCTTACCTGAAACAGAGAGCGGTCTCCCTCTCTCTCAGACTTCTGGGAAAAAGGCCCGGACTGAATTATTTCTTTGGATGAAAGAAGTCTTGAAATTATAAATTTGGAGACGAAAGCTTTAAAAATAAAGAGCTTCAGACATTTTTTCCCCCCTGAGTATAAGAAATTCAAATAAGGCAGGGAAAAGAAAATGTCGGAGATGGACGCTCACTTACTTTTTTCTTCAAAGGCAAGATGAGGGTATGCGTGGGGGATGTTCCTGCCAAGATTGCAAAAACTCTACTTCATAAAAGATTTATTAGCAGTGACAGAGGGAGATTGCTGAGTGGGACCCTGATAAATGCCTCGCTTTTCTCTTATGGCTTTAAAATTATGGGTTCTGTCCATAAAATACTGATTAATTCATATTCACTCAGTGACATCTCCCCCCCCCTTTCTTCCTAAAGCAACGATTGTAAGCATTTTGTTTCAACAAATAAAGTACTCTGGGTGGGACACATACTAATTCATTGAGTGTGGCAACTGGTACTACATTTATGCAGCTAATCACAGCAAATCCAAAAGGGGACTTTTCTTTCAGTGTTGACAGGACCTGCCTACCTTTCAGCATTTTTCCCCCCTAAGGTATTATTAATCTCTAAACTTGCCCAAATTGAAGACTTATCTAAGGCCCTTTAAAGCTGAGCGGTATCATAGGCAGCGACTCCCCAAGAGAGAAATTCCTTTGCTTTTTCTGAAAGACCAACTGGTAGCGATTGGAGTCTTTTTTTTTTTCTTATTTAAAGAATCCAGATGAAATGGTGTCTGCCCCAAATTTCCAGGGGGAAATGGCTGAGGTTTGAAACACAGTATTTAACTGGGTGCTTCTGGCTGAGAAAAACGGCAGGGTACTCGCAGAGAAGAGAGTGTGTCACGAGAGCCAATGGAGACTGCTGGCTAAGGAAATCCGTGATGGCATCCAGTGTAAGCCCCTGGCTAGGACGTTCCTGCTCCTGAAGGAGTTCTTGCTTCGGTTGCCTGTGTTAGCCTCTTACCTCGTTGCTGAATGAAATATTTGAGAGTGGTAGCTTAAAGGAGGAGAGCAGTTTTTTTTTAAGGTGTTTATTTTATGTGTATGGATAAAGTTTTGCCTATCTGTGTGTATTTGTATCATGTGTGTGTTTGGTGCCTATGGAGGTCAGAAGAGAGCCTTGGATCCCCTGGAACTGGAGTTATGGATACCGGTGAGCTGCTCTGTCGATGAGGGGAATCAAATCCCTGTCTCCTGGAAGAGTAGCAAGTGCTGTAACCACCGAGTCATCTATCTGGTCCCCCCAAGGAAGAGAATTTTATTTTAGCTCCTGATTTAGCAGGTATGGTGAACTGAACCATGGTGGGGAAGGTGCCCCTCATGGCCGCAGGTGCTCCTTGCCACCCGAGAGATTGGAAGTAAGGATCAGAGAGGAGCCAGGAGAGAAGACAGGAAGTAGGCGTGGCCTCTAACCATCAAAGTGCTGCATGTCTCAGGTTGGCCATCAAGAGCCCAGAGACGCTGGTCTCAAAGGTCCAAAACCTCTCAAAACAGCGCCACCAGCTGGCGATTAAGTGTTCCAACATAGAAGCCTGCAGGAGAGATTTCACTTCCAAATCCAGGACGTTAAATCAGCAAGGCAAGTGCCGTCAGTTTTAATGAATCGGAGAACGATTAGTTTGTCCCTGTTTCAAATAGTGGGAAACGTAGAAGGTTGTTAGTGAATGAATGAGTCCACTAGCTACCGCCGTACTAGAGACCATTATGTGTCAGTAAGAACAATGACGTCTTCCACCAGTGGGGGGTTCCTTAATTTGGGTTGGGGAAGTCCTGGATTGTTGCCTCTCTGAAGGTAGGAGCCAGGATTGTCATGCTCACATTCTTTGGCGCTCAGCCCATGGCTGCTGTGTGGAGCACATTTGATGAGGGGATTAAATTGTAGACAATAGAGCATGTCTGCATTTGATTCTGGACTCGGGAGACTTCGGAAGAATAGACATCAGTGGCTATCTAGGCTTTTGAGTAACTTCCTAAGTAACTTTGCTATGATGATAAATTTTGATGGTTGTACCCGGCTGGTTTTGTGTGTCGACTTGACACAGGCTGGAGTTATCACAGAAAAAGGAGCTTCAGTTGGGGAAGTGCCTCCATGAGATCCAGCTGTGGGGCATTTTCTCAATTAGTGATCAAGGGAGGAGGGCCCCTTGTGGGTGGTACCATCCCTGGGCTGGTAGTCTTGGGTTCTATAAGAGAGCAGGCTGAGCAAGCCAGGGGAAGCAAGCCAGTAAGAAACATCCCTCCATGGCCTCTGCTTCCATCAGTTCCTGCTTCCTGACCTGCTTGAGTTCCAGTCCTGACTTCCTTTAGTGATGAACAGCAGTGCGGAAGTGTAAGCTCAATAAACCCTTTCCTCCCCAACTTGCTTCTTGGTCGTGATATTCAACCCTGACTAAGACAATGGTCGACTTGCTTAGATCGAGAAGCACCAGGGTACCAGTAAAGCACATCTCTGGGCATGTCTATAGGGGCATCTCCAGAGAGGAGTTACTCGGGGTAGAGAATGTGCCCTGAACATGAGCGTCCCCGCAGGCTGGAGGGTCGCATAGAATGAGATGGAGGGGGAAGCCTTTGAGGGCAGGCATTGTCTCTCTCTCCTTCCGGAACACTCTGAATTGAATAGTCCCTTTGCCACCATAACTTTCTGCTTAACCAGAAACGACAGAGTCAAGGACTAGGAGCAGAAACTCTGGAGACACGACCAAAACGAGTTCTGTGTAGTTGTTTCCTTAGGTATCACAAAAAGTCTAAGTAACGCGAGACTCTGACTGGCCATCCAGCTGTTGCGGGAGGTGGGGGAGATACTTTTCTCTCCATCAAGAGTAAGACTGACATGTCTGATCGTGGTGATGACGATGCACTCCTTTAGACCCAGTACGTGGAAGGCAGAGGTAGGTGGATCTCTGAGTTCGAGGCCAGCCTGGTCTATGGAGTGAGTTCCAGGACAGCCAGGGTTACACAGAGAATCCCTGTCTTGAAAAAGCAAAGATAAACAAATAATAAAGAATAAAACTTACTCATGGAAACCACCCGTGCCAACTCTGAACCTATGCCTAACTTGCCATTTCAGCCTTCACCAATACTCTGGGGAGAGGATGCATTTTTCTTGCCATTTTACAGTTTGCCTCACAAAGCAAGATCATGTAGCTTGTAAGTAGCAGAGGCAAGGTTTGAACCTCCTTCATGGGGACTCTGGAGCTCCTGCTCAACACTGTCACACTTTACTGTCTGGAGCTAGGTCAGCCAGAGATGGGAGCCATATAGGATGCCATCTACAGGATTGTCACACAGAGGGGAGAGTTTAGAAGCTACACCACAAGGCTTCCAGGGGGAGAATGTGTGGGCCTCTAAGGTCGGCTTGGGGTCTGAAATCTGCACACAGTGTGGGCTTGAGTTCTGATAAAGCTGGCAGAGAGTAAGGGAGAAGACAGTGATCAGCGACAAGGGACAGAAAATACTGTCAGGCCAGGTCTCAGGGTATACCTACGGGGCAAGCTGAGGCTTTTACAGTTGAGAAACTGAGGTGGAACCCAGAGAGATGCTTCATGTCTGAATCCAGAGGCGTCTCATTGATAAGAGGCCCATTCGTTTTGCTTAAATTAAGGGATGAAGGGCAAAATTAGTACCAATCGATGGGATCAAACTGGAGGAATCAAAATACCGTGGTTACCGGGTTTGGAAAGTATGGTTTGGTGAAGGGCAGGAAATAGGTTTACCAAGTACAGAGAATTGGATTCATCTTGTCAGAGTCAGTTGATGCATGTGCATTTCAGTCTTTTGCTTTTAATAATAATAATAATAATAATAATAATAATAATAATAATAAATAATAATAATTGAGAAACTTGCATGAGGTCAGCAACAGAGCTCTCAGTTTGCATCTCGCTTAATCTTCACAATAATTACGCTTGATAAGTACTGTTATCGTTGC
Organism: Tokudaia tokunoshimensis; assembly: GCA_036184795.1. Taxonomy (NCBI): domain Eukaryota; kingdom Metazoa; phylum Chordata; class Mammalia; order Rodentia; family Muridae; genus Tokudaia; species Tokudaia tokunoshimensis. Next base: position 13,994,334 of record BTHU01000007.1, read on the forward strand.
TTCCGGTTTTACAAATAAAGGTTAAGTGATTTTATGAGGTCACATGTCTAGGAAGTGTGGGGCCAAGACTGTATGTCAGATGAATCAAAACAGCTACAGAAGAGGTTAAAATAAACCACTTAAGTACACCCCACTAAAAGTGACCCAATAGGCTGTCCCATGATTAGCTGATTAAAGGCAGGTTGTCACAGCAGGAAGCTGTGGATTTTTCCCGATTGGATACTATTTCTTTTCAACTAGGAACATCTGTTTTAATTTTTTTAAATATCTATATTTACTAGGCATGGTGGTACATGCCTATAATCCCAGCATATAGGCAACAGAAGTAGGAGGATTAGAAGTTCAAGTCGTTCTTAGCTACAGAGCAAGTTTAAGGATAGCTAAGATACATAAGATCCTGCTTGAAAAAAATGTATATTTTAAATATTTTGTGGACTGGAGAGATGGTGCGGTGTGAAGAACATTTGCAGCTTCTGTAGAGGAGCCTAGTTTTGGCCTTAGTATTCACAACAACAGGATACACAACTAATAGCCTGTAACTGCAGCCCCAGGGAATCCCAGGGAACCTGTCACTTTCTATTGGACTCTGTGGGCATTGCATTCACACACACACACACGCACACACACACACGCACATACACATACATGTTCAAATAATAAAAAACAAATAAATAAAATTTGGGGTTGGAGGGATGGCTCGGTTAAAAGCATTTGTCACGCTTGCATCCTGGGTTGGATTCCCAGCACCCTCATGGCTGCTTAAACATTCTAGAGGATGTAACACCTTCTTCTGAACTTCACAGACACCAGGCACTCCCACGCACGCGCGCGCGCACACACACACACACACACACACACACACACGCACACACACTCAGGCAAAACATTCATATACATAAAATAAATTTTAAAAAAGCCCTTAACTTCTTTCTACTTTTAATTGAAGAATAAAAATACTATATATTGATAGTATAAACTATAAAATATGATGCTTTGCTACATATAATATGACTGCATATATAATATATGCATATGTAAATGACCAAATCAGGCTAATTTGCATATCAGTTGCTTTGTGTATTTATATTTTTGTGGTGAAAACACTTAAAAAAATCTACTCTCTTAGCAACTGTCAATTATACAGCAAATTGTTTTCAACTGTAGTCTTCCTGATGTACACCAGATCTCTTAAAAGTCTTTATTTTCATTTCTTTTTTGTTTATCTGTGTGTGTTTGTAAGTATGAAGATGTGGGCACATACATGTGTATGTGAATATGGAAGCCAAAGGTCAACTTGGGTGTTTTTCCTCATATACTGTCCACATTTTTAATTTTTTTTCAAACATTCTCTCATTGGAACCTAGGGCTCTTAATTAGACTACCCCGTAGATCATCCTGTTTCTGCCTCCCGAGTGCTGGGATTATAAGAATATGCCACCATGACTGGCTTTTTCCCTGAGTGTGGGGGTTTGAACTCGTGACGTTAGACTTGCACAGTAAGTGCTGTGCTGACAGAGCCAGACACACAACGCCTCTCCACCTTCCCTCAGTTATCTTACTAATGTTTGCTGCCCACTTCTCTTCTAGTCTCCTGGATGTTCATGTGTTTCATCTTAACCCTGCATGGAGATGGTATTTGTGGCATGCCTCTAGGCTAGCAGGCTGGTTCATAGGCCTGGATTTGCCATCGGAGGCTGTCTGAGGCCACTCTGGTTGGGATACAGAAACTCTTGGCAGCAGTAACTCCAGAAAGGGCTGAGTAGTCTTTCCCTATCTGAAGCACCAATTGAACTTATTTTCTCTGAGTTTCTGGTTTTGCCCTTTGTAAATACATCGTTTGCATTGAAATTCACTTATATTCCATGCTGTGGCTTTCTCAGGGGCGGATGGTAAGACAGTGGAAGGTACTCAAAAGATGTTGAGGTATTTCAGAGGGGTTTGTTGAAAAAAAAATGCTGAGATCCAAAGGCAAATGAGTTCAAGTTCAGCGTTTTATTTTGTATTACCTTGGAGCATGGCTATCTTTTCTATTGTAAAATGGGGCAATTATCACCCCCCCCCAAGATTCCCATCTATGTAGGCCTTTGACTAGAGAAAGACTGGATTAGTTTCACAATAGATACATTTCATTGCGCAATGCTATTGTCCAGACCTTGGAGGGATTGAAACATTAGCAAGGCAAGCTGTTAATAGTCTCTGAGATAGAATTCACACACAACGCTGTACTGTCTTCTGCTCCCAAGAGCAGTCGTGGGTTTTTCTATCTCATTTGTTGTGATAGGTTTGTTTATTGGAATCTTCTTTTCGAACTGTCTAGAATCTTTCCGTCTTAGGGGATTCTGAAATGACATTTCTGAAACTAGCTGGAGAGTCTTCTCTGCCATCCCCAATTGTCACCTTACTTCCCTGTGAAAGCACACCCAGGCTTCGTTACATTTACCAAGACAGACTCGATACATCCTACTGTAGATAAATAGCCTCAAAATTAGCCATGGGTGAGCAGACTACCTCTAAGCATTCGCTTTAAAGGTCATGCTCTTTAAGTAGTGAATGGGCTTGGAGATAATTTGTGTATTGCAGGTATGGCCTGATAAGACTCAACGAAGCTCAGTTTCTAATAGAGCTGAAGTATAGCTGTCACCAGGGCGGCCTCTATAAGCCAAGTCATTTACCAGAGCAAACTGTGTCACTCACATTACCTTTCAGGAGTGAAAGCTAACGGGCACAAGGCAATAGCAGAGTGATTTCATGAAGTGCCTGTTACACGTGCTGTCTCTTCAGGCCTATGGTACGTGGCTGGTATTACCACTCCTGTTTCAGGAATGATGACGTCCATGTCCTTAGGACTTATTGATTTGTCTTGATTTTAATTTCTGGGGTAGGTTCTCAACCCTAGGGAGCTTTTGGCAATGTCTGGAGGCATTTTGGATGGTTGCAGCTGGGGGTTGGGACTGGGTACCAGTGGGATCTACTGAGACTCAGTAGAATCTAGAGATGCTAATGTCCTTGATGCCAAAGGACCACGTAGTTGAAATGTTGGTAGTGCTGGGAGCGGTAGAAATGCGCTCAGTGTTCGATTCCTAGCCCGTGTTTATTTCTCTACAGGTTTGACAAGATCACAGGGTGAGAGAACTGCCACCATTGATCACACAGTTCCCCAAGCACACGGTGCTTTGGTGGTACCTGGTAATTTCAGCACCGATCATTTCGGTCATTCCCATGGGTTCCTGTAAAACACTCTATTGACCGTTCTGAATATCACATCTGGGTGTCACATGATTTGATTTAGCGGTATCTAATCTGTGGGTGGTGGAGGAAGAACAGCAGTTTTACAATGGAGCCAAGAGGATACTTAGAGGAGAAAAATAAATGGGAACTTTGTCAGAAAGTCTCTCCGGTCACCTATTCTAAAAGTAGTGACATATTCCTCGAACACATGATGTACAATCATCAAAGCACATTCATAGCCTGTCAACAGATGTTTATAGGGGCAGAATCAAGTTTGATTCCATAAGAGTGGCTGAGGTGAAGTCTCCGACGTCTTGGGACTCTTGTATGAAAGACAAAGGACACACACAATAAAGAGTAAAGTATATAACACACCAGGGAAAGATGGATTCCCTCCACATAAAACAAAGTAGGGGAGTGTGTGTGTGTGTGTGTGTGTGTGTGTGTGTGTGTGTGTGTGAGAGAGAGAGAGAGAGAGAGAGAGAGAGAGAGAGAGAGAGAGAGAGAGAGAGAGGGAGAGAGAGAGAGAGAATCAGTCATTTGGCTATCAGGAGAGGAGAGTTCTGGGGAAGATGGAACAGTAAAACCTCTGGGACTGATGGGTGTTTGACAAGTGTAAATAAGAGTCAGGATACCACCGTGGCTCAAGTGGAGACGGCAAGGGAGGAGAGTGTGGAGAAAGGGTCCCAGCAATGGCGGCAGATGAACCACATAGGCGCTGGAGGACTGTGGAGAACAACATAGTTAGAGATGGCTAACCAGTCTGACAGCTGTGCTGAAAGTTAGGCAGGAGAGGGTAAGCACTGTAGGACCCTAGCTTTTCCTCACTCCTTTGCTCCCTGAAGGCTATGTGGTAAGGAGGTTTCCTCTACCATGTGTGCTGTCCCCATAGGTCACGTGTGCTGTCCCGAGCGCAAAACAACCCAGTCAAGGGACTGTGGGCAAAAGTCCTAAAACTGTGAGCCCACCGGTACATTTCCACCTTTTTCTTCTGTCTGTAATGTCTTTGTGTGTGCGCACATTTGTGTGTGAGCACACAGGCTCTTCCTGACTCCTTGTCCCCAGTGTGTGCAGTGCTGTGCCTGGCTGTCTTTAAATGGGTGTTTGGAATCTTAATTCAGAGCCCCATGCTTCATGACAAACATTTTATGGACTGAGTCATCTACCCAGTCCTAAACCTTTCCTCCCTTTAAGTAATTTGGTCTCTGCAATGGGAAACTGACTCACGTAATTGACTTGGCTTTTTTTTAAGTCAGCTCTTTATTCTCCCTCCGAAGATTTTTTTTTAAAAACAAACTCCATCTTTGCCTAATTACTCAGAAACATCCCCATGCCCACATCCTAACCTCTACACTGAACATTTGCCTTTTATTGAGATGGCTGTAAGTCATTAAGCAGTCACTGGGATTTGAACTAGGGACCTTTGGAACCAGAGTTGGTTCTCTTAATCACTGAGCCACTGCTCCAGGAACATTTGCCTTTTAAAGTGTCTATGATCCACTTTCTCCCCACCTTCTGACCCATTGGTGTTTTTTTTTTTTTTTGAAAAAGGAAGTAAAAATATTTTATGATAAAATTGAAGATTTACATGGGAAATGGTTCTGACAAAATTGAAGAAGCATATAGAAAAACACATTAAGATTGACAATTTTTATGGAAAATTGAAGAGTAAAATGGTAGACATAAAAAACATTACTAAATTAATTGAAAAAGGAATTAGAAACATCTTATGATAGAACTGAAGATTTACATGGGTAACATTTCTGATAAAATTGTAGAAAATATAAAATAACATTAAAATTGAAGATTATCCTGGAAAATTACAGATAAAAAGGTAGGCATAAAAATATTTCTAAGTTGATTGAAAGTGGAATTATAAACATTTTCTGATAAAATTAAAGATCTACAAATAAAATATTTTTGATAAAATTCAAGAAATATATAGAAAAACACATTAAAATTGACTATTTCATGGAAAATTATACAGATAAAATGGTAGGAATAAAAATATTTCTAAGTTGATTGAAAGTGGAATTATAAACATTTTCTGATAAAATTGAAGATTTACAGGGAAAATATCTCTGATAAAACTGAAGAAATATATAGAAAAAAATGTTAAAATTAAAGATTATCATGTAAAATAATACAGTTAAAATGGTAGACATAAAAATCATTACTAAATTGATTGAAAGAGGAGTCACAAACATTTTCTGGTAAAATTGAAGGTTTACATGAAAAAATATTTCTATTAGACTATGTTTTTTGTTGGGGAATTGAGTCCATTGATGTTAAAATATATTAAGGAATAGTGATTGTTCCTTCCTGTTATTTTTGATGTTCTTTTTATGTTTGTGTGGTTACTTTCTTTTGGGTTTGTTGGAAAAAGATTACTTTCTTGCTTTTTCTAGAGGTGTAGTTTCCCTCCTTGTGCTGGCATTTGTGGAAAGATATTGTGTAAATTTGGTTTTATCATGGAATATCTTGGTTTTTCCATCTATGGTAATTGAGAGTTTTGCTAAGTATAGTAGTTTGGGCTGGCATTTGTGTTCTTTTAGGGTCTGTATGACATCTGCCCAGGATCTTCTAGCTTTCATCATCTCAGGTGAGAAGTCTGGTGTAATTCTGATAGGCCTGCCTTTATAAGTTACTTGCACTTTTCCCCTTACTGCTTTTAATATTCTTTCTTTGTTTAGTGCATTTGGTGTTTTGCTTATTATGTGCCAGGAGGACTTTCTGGTCTGGTCCAGTCTGTTTGGAGTTCTGTAGGCTTCTTATATGTTCATGGGCATCTGTTTCTTTAGGTTAGGGAAGTTTTCTTCTCTAATTTTGTTGAAGATATTTACTGGCCCTTTAAGTTGGAAATCTTCACTCTCTTCTATACCTATAATCCTTAGGTTTGGTCTTCTCATTGTGTTCTGGATTTCCTGGATGTTTTGGCTCAGGAGTTTTTTGCATTTTGCATTTTCTTTGACTGTTGAGTCAATGTTTTCTATGGTATCTTCAGCACCTGGGATTCTTTCTTCTATCTCTTGTATTCTGTTGTTGATGCTTGCATCTATGACTCCTGAATTCTTTCCAAGATTTTCTATCTTCAGAGATGTCTCACTTTGTGATTTCTTTATTGTTTCTACTTCCATTTTTAGATCCTGAATGGTTTTGTTCAGTTCCTTCACTTGTTTGTTTGTGTTTTCTTGTAATTCTTTAAGGGATTTTTGTGTTTCCTCTTTAAGGGCCTCTACCTGTTTACCCATGCTCTCCTGTATTTCTTTCAGTGATTTTTGTGTTTCCTCTTTAAGGGCTTTTACCTGTTGACCCATGTTCTCCTGTATTTCTTTAAAGGAGTTATTTAAGTCCTTCTCGAAGCCCTCTATCAGCATCATGAGATACGGTTTTAAATCCAACTCTTGCTTTTCTGGTGTGTTGGGGTATCAGGGACTTGCTGTGGTGGGAGAACTGGGCTCTGATGATGTCAAGTAGCCTTGGTTTCTGTTGGTAGAGTTCTTGTGCTTGCCTTTTGCCATCTGGTTATCTCTGGTGTTAGTTGGTCTTGTTGTCTCTGGCTGGAGCTTGTCCCTCCTGTGGGCCTGTAAGCCTGTGTCTGTACTCCTGGGAGACCAACTCTCTTCTGGCAGGGTCTGTGCACAGAAGGTTGTGGAGCTGCCTGGTTCCCTGCTGCAAATGTTGGCTGGAAGGGAAGACTCCTGTCCCAGCAGTTCCACTGATCATATGCCCTATGCGCTCCTAGCTGCACCCCTCCAGAGAAAAGGTGGAGATCTCACCTCTGCACTCAGAAGTGAAATCAGTTGCTGATGGGAGATCACTTTCTCCTGGTGGGCTAAGCACAGAAGGCTTTGGAGCTGCCTGGTTCCCTGCTGCAGATGGCGGCCAGAAGGGAAGACCCACCTCCTCAATCTTCCCATTGGTGTTCTTAATGCATTTCATGACAGATTCAGACAGGCTTTCAAAAAGCCTTCATTGTGCATGAGATCTGCCAAGTTCTGTGTTAAAAACCTTTGTGGTTTACCTGGTGCTACTCATTGGGTTTGCAGTGGTACGCCACTAAATGGTACCTAGCCAAATTTCAAATTTAGGTTTCTTGTAAGTAAGTACATCTTTTAAAGAGGAATAAATAACCTATTCATGCTGATTATAGTTGCAGGGAGTCCTGATCTTTTAAATCTACATTCATCTTCTATTTATGTCTCTGTTAATTTGAATCCTTAATACTTGTTATAGTTATTTATTCAAATCTTCTTGAATCTTATTCCTCCAATGAACCTATCTTATTTTTTCCCTCCAATTAATAGTTGCTTTTAACTAAAATATCAAGTCTAAACTTCTCTTTGTGTGTCAAGGAAAAAAAGAAGCAGTGTTGATCGCCTCCTGCCTTGGCAGATGACATTGCTGAAGCCCTTTACTCTCCTCGGATGCTGAACTAGTTCAAGTTTTGAGTCAGGAAGTCAGAGGCTCAGAGCATGCCAGGCTTTTGTTTTGCAAGAGGTCATGGGAAATGGGGTGCAGAGAGGGAAAAGGATTTTCTGTGGAAAGAAAGAATCAAAGAGCCAGTCAGATACACGGCGGGTAGTTTTAACCTTCACCTTGAGCCTGGACAACACTCAACAACCCTGAAAGCTCCCAGACAGATGAGAAAATATGCTATATAGAGAGGCTTAAGGAAAATGGATTTCTCAATTCATTGTAGAAGTTTAAAAGCCTTCTAAGAGAGATTCTTCCATCTCTATAATAAAAATTTTTTAACCTATGTTCCATTAATCTTTATGTCCACAATTGAAAGCCTTTTGCTTAATAATATCCCTTCAAATATTTGAAGACTATCCTTAAGTCTCCCCACAGACTCCCTTTCTTGAGAATAAATAATCTAAATTGCCTTAAACTTTTTTCATAAATTCTTTCCCTCATTCTTTTATTAATCTTTATAACTTTTCCAGGAGTTTCCTTCACGTTGTTCTATCTTGCTGGGAAAGGATTCAGGATTATGATAGGCATCGTGTAACATATCCAAATGGGAGTTATTTGAGAACAGGGTCTGTTTCTTACTCAATGTTGGACTCTTAGTTCATGGGAGAGCAAACCGCTCTTCTGAGAAAATTCAGATAGTAAAATTTTTAAGGGTTCCAGCTCAAGGGTTAATTTTTATGCAATACAAGGGGTATTGTTTATGCAACTATTCTGTCCAAAAAAGGTAATATTGGTGGAGACGCTCAGTAGTTAAGAGCATGTGCTTCTGAAACTGTTGTTCCAGAAGATCTGATGCCCTTTTGTGGCCTCTGAGGGCATTGCATGCATACGATGCACAGACATATATATCAGCAAACATCCATACAAATAAAATAAAAAAATAAATATTTTCTTTACAAGGTGATATCTTGCTGGGTGATGGTGGTGGTGCACACCTTTAATCCCAGTACTCAGGAAGCAAAGGCAGGCAGATCTGTGAGTTTGAAGTCAGCCTGGTAGACAGAGTGAGTTCCAGGATAGCTAAGACTACACAGAGATACCTTGTCTTGAAAAGCCAAAATCGAAACCGAACAAGACAAAAAAAAAAGAGAAAAGGTAATATTCTTTGTTTGAAAAGTGTATAAATAGTTCTCAGCCCAAGTTAGACAGTGCGCTTGTGGACTAAAGTCTATGGGCTCTTAGTTCCCAGAACAATGCATGGCTCATACAACGTACTCTACATCTATGGAAACTATTCATTTTTCTCTGATTATATATCTATATCTGTATCTGTGCATGTGTATATATGTATATATACATGTATTATACACACACACACATACACATACACATACATATACTGTTCCTCTGTTACACTGCTGATTCAGTGAGCATGTCTGTTAAGATCTCCAGTCTCCTCTGGCATGTTCACTTATGGTCATCATTTCTTATGCTGTCTGGAGTGGTATAGTTGTATTGTCCCTTCCCTAATATAGGTTGTAGATAGAAATGTTAACTTTCATTTGCTGCTGGTCTTGATTTCACCTTTAATGCAACAGTTTTTTTTTAAATATTTATTTATTTTATGTATATGAGCACACCATTGCTCTCTTTAGACACACCAGAAGAGGGCATCAGGTCTCATTACAGATGGTTGTGAGCCACCATGTAGTTGCTGGGAATTGAACTTAGAACCTCTGGAAGAACAGTCTTAAGTGCTGAGCCATCTCTCCAGGACCTGTTTTCATTCTATGGCACCTGCTTTCCCCAAAGATGGTGAGTTCATTTCTGCCTACTGAACCTGGAAGCTCACAGAAGGTTGGAACTAATGAGAAAATAAAAGAAAAGGAAAGAAAGAAGGAAAAGAAAGAAAAGACATCTCCTCCCCACCCTGCTAGTTTCTGAGCCTGTACAGAGCTGACTCTGTGGAGTTCTGTATTAGAAAGATTTCCTTTCAGAGCTGAATTTGAAAGAGACAGTCTAGGGCAGAATAAGCCCACAGAACCAGGCGAATGGAGGTACTTTACAGAATGCCATAGAGACTGACATCTTACCACCCAATCTGCCCTACCTCCAAAATCAATTGACTCAGTTCATGGGTCCATAGAGGTCTTTCTCTTTGAAGTCTCTTATTTGTTTGCAGTGACCTTGAATAGGTCCCTCATGCCTCTCTGCTCCCACAGCTAGTGGAGCCACCTCTAAAGCCTTAGAGGTAAGCAAGGAGCCACACCTCCTCAGTGCTCAGCCTCCCGCCTTTGTCCACAGAGGAGCCAATTAGTCCAGTTAGATGTGCCATGGCTGTGTGAACTGAAGTTTCTCGGCGGGGGGGGCGGGGGGAAGCCACACCTATGTGATGTGATGGATGTATAAGTTTGACTGATGAAAAACTTCACTGTGTGAAGACTTGAATGTTGTAGATCTAGAGCCGAATCTCCCCAATTTGTCTTAGATTCCCTCAATACCATTCTTTCCCCACCTCTGTGTTTGACCTAATTCCTATCCTTGTGCAATTCTTTTTGCATTAACAAACAGACTCTTAGCTTCCACTGACCCATAGGCTAAGAATGTCATCCGAGGCCCATGATAGAGGTGACCCATTTTGCTGTAACCCGCCAAACCTGATATTCCCCCCCCTTTTTTTTTTAAAGATTTATTTATTCACTTATTATGTATACAGTGTTTTGCCTAAATGCATGTCTGTGGGCCAGAAGAGGGCACCAGATCTCATTATAGATGGTTGTGAGCCACCATGTGGTTGCTGAGGATTGAACTCATGGACCTCTGAAAGAATACCAGTGTTCTTAACCTCTGAGCCGTCTCTCCAGCCCAGTTTTTTAAAAATGCTTTGATGTATGACTTTCTTTTGTCTTGTTACTATAAAAACTTCATGAGACTGGTAACCATGTTGGAACATGGTATTTGGGGTAAGCTGAGCTTGTGTTCCCAGGCTATGGACCTCAGGTTCATAATAAACCATCTCTTTCTGAGAGGAGAGCTGTGTTTTTGTGCTGGCAGCTGATGGAAGCAGGCAGGGAGCGTTTCTTTTTCTCTAAGCTTCCAACTAGCACCTGGATAGTATTAGTGTTCAGTCACAGGGGTCTGTGCAAAGCTTTACCCTGGTTCCCTGGGGGTGGGCTATGTTGCTCATGGTAGTCTGTTCTATCCAGTTCTTGCCTCCTCTGTCTCCTTCCATTCCCATACTGCAGAGATCATCATGATTACTACCATTTTACATGTCCTGGAAAGTTGCATTTATCTATATTGACTTCCTTCTTAACCAGCCGGGGGTGGGGGGCGGGGGTTGCAAAATAGCCAAGTCCCGTGGTGTGGTAGATCGATATTTAACATTTCTTCTCTCAAATGTTGAGACAAAGAAAAAGATGACAGTTCTAAGGCTCTGTTAGGTGGACATGATCTACAAGGACTGGCAGACAGATGAAGGTCACAAATCAGGCTCTGCCTCTGATTCAGGAGCCGGGGAGGCGATGGAAGTGTATTCCTCCTGAGGGTGTGAGTCCAAGTTTAGGAATTTATCAACGTGGGTCTGGGATCTGCTGTAATGAGCCTCTTTCCTTCTCTCATAAAACAAAACTGGTGTCTGATTAAAGCTGGCTGGGCTTCCAGAGATACGGAAATTAATTCATCTGGAGATGGTGGGGGTATCCTGTCTTTGTCTGGCTTAACAGATAAATAGTCTCATTTGCATGTGGGGATCCTGTTTACTCCCCGGCTGGTGGGAGAACAATGACGGTGACATTGAATTTGCATATCCCCCTTCACTGTTGTCGGTGAGGCTTCTTTGAAGGTGTCCTGGATTCTGGATATATCCTCTCCTGTTCTTGTCAGAGGTCCTGCCTAGTCAGGTCACATTCACACTGCTGGTGTGACAAAACCATACCGAAACCTCAGTGGCTTGAGACCAGAAGGGTTTATTTCATTTTTACGCAACATGGCCATCCCATAGCAAAGGGAAATGCCCTCTGTGCCGCTTTCTCTTACACGGCCCACCATTTAGAGTTGATTTTTTTTTTTTAAAGCTCATGTGGCAAGTGTTTTAGACTTTGTCTCCTTTAATTTTCTCACTATTCAGTTGTCCCATTGTAGTTTAGGGCTATGGTTAATGTGTAAAGGACCGATCACGGATTGGTGAAACTTTATTTGTGAGAGCTATCAGTAGGTTGGATCTGGACGGCAGTTTGTGGTGGGGAGGAGAAGAGAATGTGGCAAGCTTCTCACTTATGTTGTTTTTATTACTGTATACTAATTATACAAAATAGAGGATTTCATGATGACATTTTCTTACGTCTGTATAATGTACTTTGATTACATCTACCCTTCCATCACCTTCCCATATATTCCCTCTCCCAAGGAACCCTTCTCAACCCAAACATGCCCTTCCACTTTTATGCTTGTTTTTAAACATTCAAGGTCTGTTCATGAGAGAAAGCAAATGGAATTGGTCTTTCTAAGTCTTGCTTCACATAACGACCTTCAGCCCCATACACTTTTTTAAATGAAACAATGCCATTCCTCATGACTAAATGTAGCCCCACTGTGAATACATCATTCATTTCTATATGAATTCACATGGTGATGAAAACAGAGGTTGATTCCATTATCTGGCTCTTGCAAATAGGTTTTCTTTCTTCCTTTCATTATTCCTTCCTTCCTTCCTTCCTTTCTTCCTTCCTTCCATCCTTCCATGTAAAAGTCTTCTTTCTAGATCAACTTTCCATCCTTCCAAGCATCCATCTGTTGAGAGCTGTACATTTTACAATTTAGTTCCTTGGTATGCTGGATGAGAAGGGTCTAACCTTGGGAGCTGTTCCAAATATTAAGTGTCTGACATTCCTTTTCTTGAAGCCACCATAGCTCGGTTTGAATTCCTGCACTTGTATGGTGAAATTAAATTCGTCTGTCTACCTATTCTTGGGGGTTTAGTTCTCTGGTTAGACTTCTGAATGCAGACAGCCATATGTTGTTATTCTTGCATTTTTAACAAATGTATAGTCCTGGAGCCTTTTATCCTTACTGGGATAAGAGGGTCTGGGTCTTTCAGTTACTTTAGGTATGTGTGACCCTCCTTTTGTATCCTCAGAGGGTGTATAGAGTCAGAATCTCCCCGATACAAGGCCGGGGAGTCTGCCTTTGTCATTTAGCATCCACTGGATTCTCTTAAACTATGCAAGATAGGAGACTTCATTTCATCCAGTAGAGGGCACTATGCACCAAGGGTAGCCAGTTCCATCCCTTCTGTTAGAGGGATGAATTAAGGATTAATGAAACCCATATTCAAACCTTGAAACTATATCACCTATCATAAACCACAAACCAAAACACCACACTAGCAATGTACTTTATAAAAGGAAGAAATGCAATTTATTAGCAACTTGCACACTCCAGAAGGTACAGGCCTCCTCATTAAATCAACCAAACATTTCTTTTCCTTTTTCACAAACTCAGGCGTTCTGAACGAAGGCTGTCTGTCTCAGTGTGAACTGCTTAGCTGAAGTCCTTAGGATCTTTGGGGGGGGGGTCACAGCTTCAGGTTTGGTTCTGTTAAAAACAGAGTGCTTTGCTAAAAACAGAAGTCTCTGGAAAGCACCTTCTCCTACAGGAATATGACTTAACACTTTAGAGAAACCTACAAACTGCTGAGGGAAAATATCAAAAATGTAACGGTCCCCTAAGTGTTCAAATGGATGATGTCAATAGCTCACAGGGAAGACTGAACATGTAATTTGAGGGGTATGAACTTTTTGTTGCTGCTACTGTTTTATAAAAATAATTTATTATTATAACCACACGTCTATATCCCTGGGCTTTGCTTTGAAGAAAAACATTCAAATTCTTTTCTCTCTTCTCTTCTCTTCTCCTCTCTTCTCTTCTCTTCTCTTCTCTTCTCTTCTCTTCTCTTCTCTTCTCTTCTCTTCTCTTCTCTTCTCTTCTCTCCTCTCTCCTCCCTCTCCTCTCCTCTCCTCTCCTCTCCTCTCCTCTCCTCTCCTCTCCTCTCCTCCTTCTCCTCCTCCTCCTTCTCTCTCTCTCTCTCTCTCACACACACCCACACCCACCCATTGCAAATTCTTCTTAGCTGTTAAGCCTTCCCTTGAATTCTGACTGTCTGCAAGGTCCGTGCCCCCTGTTCCACGGTTTTCTTGCCTGTCATGGAATGCCTGTCTCTGAGGCTGTCATGAAGTTTTCATAGCATTCTTTTTTTTCTTTTTCCTGCAGCTCCTGACTTTGCAGATTGTTTCCTTTCCCTTCCCTCCCCTTTCCCTTTCTCTGTGAGTCTGATGATTGCATCTCGGACTCAAGCTAGACAAACACTCCACCAAGCACAGCCAAATGAACAGCCCTCGCCAGTCACATAGGACACAAGGCTTCTGGTGGACTTGCTCTTACCTCGCACAGCCCAATAGACACCCAACCAGGTACTCATGGGACGGCCCCTTCTCCACTTTACGCCCAGATCCTTTGTACCCTTTTCATGTTGCTGCCATATAAGAGAACACATTTAATTTCAGACAGATTAGTTATCAAACATAAGATATTGAGGATATTAAAGACAATTCTCTGGTGTTATTCCCCCCCCCCGGAGTTCACTTACCTTTTCCTGATGAATCTTTTTGTCATTACCAGCATCACCCATCTATTCTTAATGGCCTAGCAAACCTCATCATAGGCCTTCTCCAGAAAAGTTGATCTCTAGAATTTTATCCCCTTTCTTGGATTAAGTTCTACATTAAATCAGATGAACAGACACTAGTTGGGGCTGGTCACCCGTCATGTTCCAGGCCATGATCTTATGGACACTGTGTTGTTTGGACCTTATTTCAATTTTAGATTCTATCTCCACTAAAAGTGACATTCATTTATTTGTTATTTAGGTGTGTACATATGTGTTGGCACGTGCATACTGTGATGTGCATGTGGGGACCAGAGGACCGCTTTTGACAATCTGTTCTCTCCTACCATGTGGGTCGTAGGACTGAATTTAGCTCATCAGCCTTAGTGGCAAGTGGCTTTACCCACTGATCTGATCCATTTGCTGCCCTTGTACATCTTTGTCATAAACAAGGAAACTGAGAGCTAAAAGGAAGTCAAGAAACGATGTAAGTGGCCCAGTTAGCCAGTGGCAAGAGGAGAGGGGCGTGCTCCGAGTACACTGGCTTCAGGACTGCTCCCATCTTCCAGAAATGTTGCTCTCCTGGTGAGAATTTGAATATAAGAAAGGACAATGGCCAGACCGTGTACGAAAATAGAGCTCTGACTCATAGTCTGGAGCAACCAGCCAGGAGAACAGAGCCATCATTTGCAGGAACCGACAGAGGAAGTCAGTCTGTCATCTCCTTTCAGGCTCGCAGGAAGTCAGATCACTGTCTTTAACAGCTGCTCCAGGAAGGCAAACAATCACACTGTAACGATTGGCCCCAAATGGCCAAGACTTGAGGAACATTTAAAAATACTTTATAAATTCTTGTAGAATTTAATACAAAGCATTCTGACTGTGTTCTCTTCCATCTCCTCTTCCTAACTGCCTCCAGATCCACTCCCACCCCTACATCCTCATCTTCATGCCATCTTTAAAAAAAAAATCAGTAACCCAGTGGCTCAAATTAACCATTTTTTTTTTGAGTAATAAAATAACTTTTAGTTGTGAGCCCTGGAGATTTTCCCCACAGTTCAGAAATGTCCATCTTACGGTTGCTTTCTATGTTACATGACCCAAGTGTTCCCTGATCATGCTAGAAAGTACCTCAGGGGTTAAAAACATCCTAGCCACTGCTCACTCAGATTTTAATGACCAAATAGTTCATGTGTCTTCAAATGCCCCGAGGTGAAAAATGAAACTGATAGGAATCTGGACAGGCAACATTTCATCTGGAAAATATGGACTTAGGCCCAAATTGCCGTATTTGTCAAGGCACCCACTCTTCTTTCTGAGTTTACAGAGAGTTCTCTTGCACATGGGCTTTTTCCTGGAAGTGTGTTATGGTTTAGGAATTGTATTAGAAATGAAGGAAGCAAAGATATAGGCTATTCTTGACCCCAGGTAGAGAGACAGATAGTCTATATGGAAATACAAGGTGACCCAAGAACATGCATTGTGAGTACGGAATGGATGGCTCCTGTGTGAGACCAGTAACAGCTGGGTCTTCACTGGGCCTAGAAGTGCATGTTAGGACACATTTATGTTCATCTCCCTGGCCTGTGATTGCCTGAGGACACATACAGCTTGCTTTGTTGACAAGACCTCAGTTGTTAGCTCCCTCAAGCTATTTGGTCACATTAACGAAAAACATTAGAGAAAGTTAGTCTTTGTAAGGTCCTGCATTTTCATCTGTAAAATTTAGGGAAGAATAATAATTGTAGCAGTCTACCCTACTCCAATAACATGCCCATCATTGGTACGTATTAAACAATGAATTTTATCTGTAGTAATTGTGAGTTCAATTGTCTCCAATGTTATAGAATTCATACTTTAGAATTGGAAGGAAGGAAGGAAGGAAGGAAGGATTGCTGGATCATAGCCTGAAATTTGGGTGTTCACGTGGGGCAAAAGCAAAAGCAAAACAAAACAAAACAAAGCATGGAGAAGAAGAAGAAGAAGAAGAAGAAGAAGAAGAAGAAGAAGAAGAAGAAGAAGAAGAAGAAGAAGAAGAAGAAGAAAGAATCCATTTTAATCTCCTGCGTACAGGAACAAGTGATAATGGATATGTAGTACTTCTGACTAGCATAGGAAGGTAAAAACATTCAGCTACGGATGAGGAACAAAGAGCATGATTCACGGAGAGGGCTGCGGAACTTTTATTCCATATCTTGAATGTTGTCAATCACCTGTCAAAAGACACATGGTAGAATCTGCTTTTGCTTCAGAAAAATGATCTTGGCTGTGGGGAGAATTGAG
This sequence comes from Tokudaia tokunoshimensis, assembly GCA_036184795.1. Lineage (NCBI taxonomy): Eukaryota > Metazoa > Chordata > Mammalia > Rodentia > Muridae > Tokudaia > Tokudaia tokunoshimensis. The sequence continues at coordinate 14,010,928 of BTHU01000007.1, forward strand.
TAAGGAAAGTTGGTTTCCAAGGAGGAGAAAAACTTACATGAGTCCCAAGAAGCTGGGAGGAGGGGTTCTTAAATGCTTCCATTGGTGCCATGAGACTCAGTTTCCCCATGTGAGTGAGGCAGAAACCCTGTTGTGAGAAATGAATGAGATAACAAATGTGAACATACTAACACAGATATTTCTTGAATAGTGGAAATAGAAATAGTAACAACTCTGAATTGTATTGGATGCCAGAATAGTTATTTCAATGTGGAAAATGAACTTGTATAAAATGATTAATTTCGTTTAACTCTGGGATAATATGGCAGAGACTGGTGATCTTCTTCCAAAATCCACTCCCCTTTTCTTCAGTTGTAATTAGAATCCCTCATGAATTCCAAGCTATGGCTGCTTCGAATAGCAATTATATTCCCTAACCCTGTTTGTTACAATGTATACGTAGGTATGAGTGTGGACATTGGGCTATGAAAGCAAATCATGCAACCTACAAGTCAGTCTTTGAAGAGAAATGATGTATTCTTGACTTCCTCTTTCTTCTATGCTGTCTGGAATATTGATATAATGGCTGGAACTCTGTGGAACACTCAGTGGGACCCCAACGTATAGACTTTGTTTAGGATGGATAAGCCTGGGTCACTAATGACTGTGTGACTGTCATACTCGTGTTGTGTTATGGTGCTGATACTATGGAAGGAAGACAGACTTTCTTATTTTTTTTTTTGAAGCAGATTTTTTTTTCCAGAGATGCTCAGTTATTACCAGAAAAAGTTAATCTTAATAAGTCCTAACAATTACTTTTTAATGACTGTTGATTGCTCTAGTTTCATTTCTGTTGCTGTTATAAAATATGACAAAAGGAGCTTAGGTGAGAAAAGAGGTTTATGTTCGCTTGCATTTCCAGGTTACAGTCTATTGTGGAGAAGTCAAAGCAGGAACTTAAAATAGCTGGTCACATTATGTCCACCATCATGAGCAGAGAGAGAATGAACATAGACATATTTACCTGCTTGCTTGTTGTTAGTTTGACTTCTCTATGCTTACATGGTTCAAGACTCTGCTTAGGGAATGGTACTACCCTCAGTGGGCTTGTTCTTTCTACATCGATATGCCCACAGGCCAACCAAATTTAGATAATCCTTCATTGACAATCTCTTCCCAAGTGATTCTAGGTTATATCAAGTTGACAATTAAAGCTGACTATCACATCGATACAGCCACATGGCTTTAAAAGGAGCACATTAACACTCCAAATCAAGACCTGAAAGGAATATGAGTCCTTCATAAAACTTTATTTAAAAGAATTGCAGCCTTTCAAAACGAGGAAGGAAAATTAGCATGTCCTTTGGGTTCCAGTGGCCAAGTCAAAGTTTTGTTATCACATTATTCATCAATGAAGAAGAAATATCAGCAGGCATAGGTTCCAAGATGCTAAACTCTACATTTATTTGACCATGGCAGTTTGGAATAGCAAGAACCTTAACAACAGTAATGCTAGAGTAATAGTACATTTCTTATCACTGAGTTTTGGGATAGCTTGTCATAATAAAACATCCTACGTATGCATCTGATATTTAATAGACATAGATACTAAAAATCAGGGCCAAATTGCTTTATGTTTACATCTTCTTGCTAGTGACTCATGAATTATTAACAATCTGATAATGCCAGATTTGTAAAAGCTGTCTACTTCAATCTCTGGCATAATTTCCTTTGTGCTTACTGTCTATCCACATGCAGCTGCTGGCTGACCTTCTAGGGAATGGCCATTTTGGCTGTAACATCATATCATGACCATGAGGGTCTTTGTAACCTAGAGCGAAAGAATAGTTGGAATTGTTTTATTCCTTGGTCTTCCTTCCTTCCTTTCTTTCTTTCTTTCTTTCTTTCTTTCTTTCTTTCTTTCTTTCTTTCTTTCTTTCTTTCTTTCTTGTGACCTCTTAATGAAGAAACTAATTATTAGTAGCTGTACAAGAGTCTGATGGGCTCCTCTGCTTCTCTACTTCTCTGTTAACGCTTCCCTAACAATCCAGCAGGAAGAAGTCCTAAATGGCCTCACCATCTATAATAAAGCCTAGTGCTTTTATTTATTTATTTAGAAGACTTGATGTGAGATTTATTATTGAACATGATTTGGTAGAGTATAAGAGAACACTGTGGAAGCCTTCAGGAATGCAGGACTCTTCACATGGGCAGAGGACCACAATGGGGATATATTCGACACCGTAGCCATCAGAAATGAGCTGCTTCTCAGCAACCATGTCTTCAAATTCATGTGCGATAAACTCAGCGAAGTCATACTTCTTTGAGATGGTGGCCTTCTTCTGGTGGCCAGGGAACTTGAACTTGGCTCTGTGCAGAGCCTCAGTCACATGTTCCTTATTCTGCAGCTTGGTGCGGATGGACATAATGACCTGGCCAGTGTGAACTCTGGCCATCGTGCCCTGGGGCTTCCCAAAGGCACCAGGCATATCTGTGTGGAGCCTGTTAGTTCCAACACAGGACAACATCTTGTTGATATGGATGACATGGAAAGGGTGGAGCCTCACTTGGATATGAAAGCCATCCTTGCCACAACTCTTTACCATATGTTTGTTGGCACAAATACAGGCAGCCCCCAGTTCTTCAGAAGAGAGATGTTCATGTTCATCTGACACCATGTGGTCATAAAGTGGGAATTCATCAACTTTCGCTTTCTTCTGTCCCAAGTCAAAGATGCGGATCTTAGCATCAGGGACACCATGACAGAAATGAGACGTTGGGTATGGCTTGTTCTTAAAATATGGGTAACACCGGTCGGGGCGGCAGCCCATGATGACAATAGGATTGTCAGTGACGCACCAGAGTTAAAGAGAGTGCTTTTATTTTTGAGTTGAAATAGAATTATGTCATTTCCCCTTCCCTTTCTTCTCTCTGACCCCTCTGAACTATCCTACCTTGAACATTTTCCATGTTTCCCTTACTTTCAAATTGATTGCTTTTGATCCTTTGATTATTATTGTTACATACATATATGTATGTGTATGCACGTATATATTTACATATATATACATAAATATGTATGCTGAGACCATTTTTGTTATTAGTGTGTACATGGCTTCATGGCTAACCATTCTGTATTGAACAACCAACAAGAGGGCTCATTCCTGGGAGAGGCTAATTTCTCTTTTCGTCGTAGTTACTAGTTACCCATAGTTCTTGTTCCAGAGGTAGGACCCTGTGAAAAATTCCCCCTTCCATTTTAATACATCTGTTGATATTGTCTTAGTTCCAGTCTTGATTATGAAGCCATTTCTAGGAAAGACTGTTTCATAGCAGATGTCCTGGTATTGTGGATTTTACCATCTTTCTGCCCCATATTCAATGATGCTCTGTGAGCCATAGATGCATTTTATATTTTCATAAAGCTATATACTGTATGTGTAAGTATATGCACACACACACACACACACACACACACACACACACACACACACACACACCCCTTAAAGGATCTTAAGCCCCTTGGACTGACAACACACTCCATAAGAACTATAGACTAACAAAAACCCTAGTACCAGGCACATAAAACCTTTTGAATGGTTGGTAAGGGTAGTCAAGTGACTCTCAAAACAACGTAAATTATCAATTTATCCCTTGGTTGCCTTTTGGCCTTGAGGGTCAGCTGAAGATACTATTCTTTTAGAGCACAAGACTCAGATGATTTGCTAGACCTGCATAATTTCTTCCTGGATTCTAAATTCTATCCTTATGGGCATAGAGAAGTGTGGCTACCCCACTCATCAAAAGAAACCTTTCTTTACAGCAAATGGAGACTATCCCAGAAAGCCACAACTGGACACAGCACAGACATCAGCAGATTGTGGGGAGCAAGCCTCCAAGGATACACATTCCAGTATGTTTAAAAAAAAAAAACCAATGGAAGAGTATCAAATTAATCATACTCCCGACTTTATGATAAATTAATATCATTGCTCTCCGCAATGCTTCTCATTTTTTATCATTTATTCTTTTTAAGATTACATTCTCATTCCTTATAAGTATTCATACTAATTGTTTATCATGTGACTTCCCCCCAACCCGCATCTTCCTATAATATGTAATATTATGTAATACTTGTACATAGTTTATTTTATGCTAGGTTTAGTTGCAGATTATGTGCAATGATTTAGTTCTCCCATTTTTATGAGTTATTTATCTTTATTATTTTCAGTTATATGAGGAGAGAACTGAGGCATTGAAAGGTTAACTAACTTGTCTAATGTCACATAGCTATTAAGCAACAGTGTAGGATTTGAACTCAGGCAGATAAATTCTTAGCACCATGCTTTTATTGTATTGTTGATTCTTTTCTTTCTTTTTGTATAACTAGCTCTTACTTTGTAGCTCAGGCTGACCTGGAATTTACTAGTTTAGCCCAGGCTGCCCTTAAGCTTGTGCCGATTCTCCTGCATCAGCTTCTAGAACTGTAGATTATAGATATGAGCCACCATGCCTTGCCAAACTCATGCATTTAGTCACTTACCACACTACCCATGCTGGTGTGTTCTCGTTTTCGGTCTCTGTTGATGGTATTATACAGCACCACCATCCCATGTATAGTGTTCTTTCTTGCTTTTGCACTCAGCACCTTGCCTTTAATAAGTGCCCATGTTTCTCTGTCTGCTTACCATCCATCCTCTGATTGCCTTATCCCCGGGGTTAACATCTATCTCATTCCGCCTCTCCTGCAGTAATGATTCTTCAATTTCCTGCCACTACAAAGAATGCTGCAGTGAACATCTTCCCCCAGGACCCGTGTGAGGACCTCTCCGGGATACAAACCACAATCTTCCTTCTTCAACCGAGTATGTGCAGTCTATGAAACAGGAAGCTGGTACATTTAGTGATTATTTTTTGTGAAAAAGTTAGACAACTGCAATCATTCTCCGGGGGTAGGGCGGTCTCCAGGTGGAACACAGATATGAATTTACAGGAAGCCAGAACTCCTTTATTTATCAAACAGCTACTTCATAAATTTCCCCCCTTTATTCCGCTTACGTGCCGTGAGGCATTAGAGCGAAGCTAACGCAGGGATGACTCAGGCTCCTTGCTTCCTCCATAATAAGGTGACCTGACCTTGGATTTGAGCCACATGAGTGTAAAGACTAGCTGTGCCATTTGCACACGTTTCTCAATCATTCCGGACCTCATTTCTCTGAGACTTACAATGGAGATAATTATTGTTTGTTGTGAGGATTAAATGTGACAGAACATGTGGAACCAGATTTTCTAAAGGCAGACACACACAAAGTCTCTGTCCTTGAGAAGTTTCCAGGAGGGCAGATGGATACGGGTCCAAATTCTCACTGTGTCGTGTCAAGGAGCATGACATCACACGGATGCACGGAGTGGGGTCAGAGAGGCAAGCACACTGAAAGGAGTTAATTCAGTCATGTGACACATGATGGCAGCCATCAGTGCCAGACCACGCATATTACAGTGATCCCCTAACGTTGTAATGGTGTTGAAAAGTTCCTATCACCTGGTGGAACCCTCCCTAGCCTTTGGATCTTGGTAACTAGAATGTAGATTTGGACTATTATCAGGTGGGCTCCCTGCCACGCTACTGAAGTTTAGAACTGGAACCAGTCATGGTGGAGAGAGGCTGGCTCAGTAGCTGCCCCGGAGAGCTGTAGGTTCCTGATGGTACCATAGAACAGGGGGCTTGAAGGAAGATTGGGATGTAAATGGCCAGGCAGTGACCATGGACTTCTACCTTTTAGCCGCATGTACAGATCATCTCTATTACGGCAGAAGTAATCAAGGCTGGGGGAAGCCAGTTTAGTACTACTTACAAATTTAAGGGAAAGGAAATGGGTTTCCTTTGCTATTGATGGATACAATTAAAGATGAGACTAGAATTAGGAATGACATTTGTGGTTTCTGTTGGAGAAAACAGGAGGTTTTCTTTTTGTCTTTTTTTTTTTTGAGACAGGGTTTTTTTTTTTTTTTTGTGTGTGTGTAGCCATGGCTGGACTCACTTTTTAGACCAGGCTGTTCTCAAACTCACATTGGCCCATCTACCTCTGTCTCTGGAGTGCTGTGATTAAAGGCATGCGCCCTCACACCTGGCAGCCCAGGAGTAAATGATGCCCCGGTTATGCCAATTTTGACTTAAATTGCTCCACAAACGGTTTCAGGGGGAAGTTTAAAGTGTGGTGACTGGTTTTGGAGACATGTCCTCAAAGGGGTCTCTTGGGGGTAACCACTGGCTTCTGAATAAATACTAATTCCCACCTAACCTCTGACTCTTGTCTAACCCCTGACTCCTGCCTAACTCCTGACTCTCACAAAACTGCTGACTCCTGTCTAACCACTGACCACTAGCACTTCGCATATATTTCTGGCTGACCAAAGGCTGGATATCCAAGCCCAGTGGGCTGCCGGAGCACAATCTTAGGAACTTTAGAAGAAATATCCCGCCCCCCCTTTTTCCTCCCTCCTTTCTGTCTCTCCAACTTCTCTCATTTCCTACCTTGATCAATGAGAGGGGAGCTTCTACTTTTTTGGAGAATGGAAAAATCAGGAAGAAAGCCCTGGCTCTTTTTCTTGCCTTCTACCCTGGCTGAGGAGAAAGTCATTGTGTATGTAAGTCCAGACTTCTCCCTTTTCCAGCAGCCCTCCCCTGCTGTGTCAGAAACTCAGCGGGCTGCTCTGCCCTTTGGAGCTGATGGGGAAAGAGCGCTGGCCATTTAGTTGGTAACTCAACTCTGGCAAGCTCCTCAGCAGAGCCCGTTTGTAAACAGATTGCTCAGTTCAGCACTGCGCAGCTTAGCTTGACTCCTCATTAGATCCAGAACCTTTAAGGGAAGACACGCAGTCTTAAGGTCACACCATTCACATCAAGGGAAAAATTCCAAATTTCAGATTCTCTGAACCCTTCTTCCTTTCTTTAATCTTTTCAAAAAACAATCCCCCCCCAAAAAAACCCAATACCAATGAGAGTGACCTTCTTGACCTTTGTGACATTCACGACCTCAGTGCTTCGGGTGTTTAGTCTTTTCCTCTTAAATAGCTGCGGTCCTTTGTCCCCCCTAGACTGTATATGGCCACAGGACCCAAATGGGCACATACACCCATCAAATTACACTTCCATACAATGGATACACTTGAATCCAGGAGGTATAAAAAATTCTAAAGGGCATGTGTTCAATCATTCCTGGGTATCTGCAGGGCACTGGTTCTTTACAACATGGAACATGTGCATGTGCTCTAACATGTATTATATACATGTGCTCTAGCATGCTTCTTCTCTGAATTCCATAGAAAACCTATGGTATGAAACTTGTAAATATGAGGGCTGACACTATGTAGGTACATGAATGCATGTCCATGCATATACATACTCACCAGAAGCACATACATGCTACAGAAAGACATACTACCTCATGTGTGCACCTATGACACACTAACAATGAACACATAGATCATGTGTATGAATACACTTCATGTGTACCGGTACAACACATAAGAGAAAACACAAATAGGCTTAGCATGGTGGCACACTCATTAATCTCTATACTTGGGAGGGGAAGGCATGGAGATAATGAACTTAAGGCCAGCCTCAGCTTCATAAGAATGCCTTAAAACAAACCAACAAACAAAAGAGAACACATGAATGTACACATCATATATACATCCTATTATGTCTCCTATATGCACACATACAACCCACAAAAATATGCTTGAATTTGTATGCCTTTTACACATATATCACACATATCACATGTGCATACTGAGATAGGGTGCACATACAACATACATACATCATATTCACACAGCATCCCTCTATGCTTCCATACACACATAATCATATATATACCACATATATGTTTGACTTCAGACCTGTCACAGAAAGCTCCTTAGACAAATTTTCCTCCCCTGTCTCCTACATAATTCGTATCATTTTTACCAGTTTCACAATAGACAGAGAAACCTCTAGACTCACAAACAACCCCAGAACCTGGGAAGCTCAACCTTCATGCATGGCCCCCCACAACTCCTGTACACTGCTTCCCTGTCCCCAGGAACACCTGCATCCGAGATAGACATCTTTATTTCTCTGAGCCTTTGATTAAGCCTCACAATAAAACAGCTCAGTAAGGGGCATGACATTATGGTGTCATTAAAGCGAACACCTCACTTGTGAGCATTCCTGGGCCAGGATAACGCTGGGATTTTTATTTTCACTAGATCTTTGAGGCCAATGGATGGAAAAAAGTTAGTGTAGCCAGAGCTTGTGGTGGTGATTTCACTAAGGTAAGTGGGTCAGGCAACACTGAGCCCTGGCCTGACTGACTACAAAAAGGTAAAAAAAAAAAAAAAAAAAAAAATTCAGAGGGTCCATGGGAAATCAACATAAAGTATGCTTGATTGTGCGTGCGTGCACGTGTGTGTGTGTGTGTGTGTGTGCGCCTCTGTGTGTATGTGTGCCTCTGTGTGTGTGTGTGTTTGTGTATGCTCATTCCTCCAAAGACATTTATACTTCATTGCCAGTATAGGTAGGAAGAGCAGTTTGTTCTGCAAAGGATTCTTTGGTGAGTGAGTCTGGAGCTTTCTGGACCAACTGTGTTTGCTGAAAATGGCCACTGGAGCGGTAGAGACACGTGCTCCTGTTAATGTCATTAGCAGGCAAAGCAGCAAAGCTCAGAAGCAATGGGAAATGACACCCAGGGGTACTGACGGTGCCAAATAAATGCAGGGTGATTGACTGTTTTCATCAATACCTCCACAGTGGGCTGGAATCTGTGGAAAGGACCACGGGCAAGGGAGCAATCAGAGGGTCCTGTCACAGCAACCATTGTTCTTAAAGACATATTTTTCCAGGAAAGAAGCCCCAAGTCACGCCGTTTGTCCTGTAGAAAACTCCTGATAAATTTTGCTTTTAAAAATGCCTCTTTTCTTTGACTAGCCGTAATAAAAGCTTTCCTTCTAAATATCTGTCCTTACCCATCAAAAGCCTGAGATGAGACACTCATTGTTATCTGCGAAGAATAGATTCTTTGTGGTTTGTTATCTGTTGGGCTGATGTTCTGAAGCAACTTTGAGGCTCTGATAGAAGCTAGACTGTTCGTCCTCTTGTGGCAAATGTGACTAAAGGCACAATTATGGGAGTGGGTTGGGGTGACGAGCTTATTCTCCCAGAAAACAAAACAAAACAAAAGCAAAAACAAACCAAACAAAACACAGGGAGCGAAACAAAGGGTTTTGTATGCACAAAACTTCCCATCCCTTTTCCTGTGTCAATGGAGACAGGACTGACATTCTGTGATTAAACTATAAGGACAGCTTATTCAATGGATAGGATAGATTCTAAAAAACTTCTGTCCTTGTGATTTGGTTTAGAGTTACAAACAAATTCCTTCTGTTTTTTGATGTTCTGAAATCAGAATTGTGTTCAGAGATGTACAAACAATGGCAAACCTTTAAACAGTCTTCACGTGTTTGGTGTAAATAGAGCCGAATCCTCAGAACTGTAGATTTTTCTTCCAAGTGCAGTAACTACATAAGCGAGAGAATAGATCCCAGCCCAAGAACTGATTTGATTTGATATAATCTGTGGTGGAGGGTGGAGCTATTGTCTCGTGGGTACAGAACTTCTGTTTGGCAAGCTGGGAAGGGCTCTGGAAATGGATGGAAGAGATGGCCACACAAGCAAAATGAGCTCCGTGCTGCTGACCTGTACTTAGAAATGGTTAAGATAGGGAATTGGGGGCTGTGGAGATGGCTCAGCAGTTAAGAGCACTGGCTGCTCTTCCAGAGGTCCTGAGTTCAATTGCCAGCAACCACATGGTGGCTCACAACCATCTGTAATGAGATCCAATGCCCTCTTCTGGTGTCTGAAGACAGCTACAGCAATAGTGTACTCACATACATAAAATAAATAAATAAATAAATAAATAAATAAATTAAAAAAAAAGATTGGGAGTTGGATGTTGGGTACTTCACCAAAGCCTCAAAAATAGATAAAAGGGTAAGTTTTAGATAAACGTGTATGTTTGAGTAAATGTAGTCTTTCCTTGTCTGTACTGCATTAAATATATAGCACCCCAATGGTCAAGCCTCTTTGCCTTACAGGAAATGATCATACTCTCAGAATTGACTGGTCAACAGTGCTTGGCTGTTACAGCTCTGCCCTCAAGCTTGTGCTATTGCTAGAGTGGTCATTTTAAGTTGGTGTAAACTATGGTGTTCCAACCAAATCTTTAAAGATTTAGTCATGCAGGAAAATATTCTTAATTGCTCTTATTGTAAGCTAGCTGGGTTTGTTATTTATTTATCTTTTAAATTAAAACCTCAGGCTTCTTTTGCTACTTTACTAAGTTGTGTGTCACAATACCCTGTCTTCAGGAAACATTTTAATCTATGCTCTTTATGTGTTGACTTTGTAGAGAAAGATGAAGAAACAGACTCAGGGCATTCAAGAAGTCTATCCAAGGCCATGTTGTGGTAACCGTTGGGCTATCCACGGCAACATAGGCTGTATGCTTTTAGAAGCATCTCCTAATTTCAGTTTCTGGTATGCAAAAGCTGCCAAAGCCCTCATACTTTCTAGTAAGAAATTGAAAGTAGAATCTAAATGTTCCCATCCATTCCCTTTCCTCCAGAATTCGTGACATCAGCTTCCTTGTCAGGGACTAAGTGTGGGATAGCTGGCAGGAAGGGACTGCATGCTGGTGATACGTATTAGAATATGGGAAACATTTCTCAGTGATGCTTTTTGCAGCCTTAGAAGCAAGGCCCTGTGTCCCCATGGGCCTGCACCTCTAGGGGAAGTATTGAGAAAGGTCAGAATAATGATCTGTGTTGGCTACTTCTTGACATCTTCAGCACCCTTCTAAGCTAAGAAAACTGGGCCAGTTTGCAGGCAAAGAAGCTTGCAAGCTGTGCTAAGGAGGGCTGGTTCTGCCTCCTTTGCCTGTGCCTTCTAGCATGGCTGGGAATCTGAAAATCTGAGGCCACATGAGACTTAAAGAGCCAATTGCTTCTGTACCCCACCAAGCTGGAGACCAGATGCAGAACAAGGTCTTTGCAGGAACCTCTATTTCTTTTCTGCTCTCGCAGAAGTCATGTATGGAATGTTCCAGATATATTAGTGCTGAGGTCTGGAAAATCATAGCCACAGCATCCCCGTGCCAGCTACTGGCAAAAATGCCTTATTTATTTCATCTCTCACTTTTTTTTTTATTCTTCACTACGCCTGCTGAGGTAAGCATCTTACCCATTGTTGGGATGCCAATGAAATGAAAGCTCAGAGGGAGTGAATATCTCATCCTGTGTTGTGTTGCCTGAAATCATGGAGTCACGATTTACACTCCATTGGATAGATTGTCAACTTTAGGCTTTGCTTCTCCATTGCAATGGAGACATCACTCTCGGAGCAAGGCAGGAATAGTTAGGGGCCGGCCTGCCATGCCAAGCCTTGCTGTGGTTGCTGGAGCTGGAGACACTGTCTTCTCTGCTACCAGCTGAGAGCACTCTGAGGTGGGACTCCAGTGTGTGTCAAAATATCGAGTTGCTCTGCGCATGTCTGAAGTGTACCGGCCCCCGGCTGTGCTCAGAGCCACTGAGGTGCACATATATCGCTCTCCTTAGCAAGAACCAAGGCCCTCATGCTGAGCACAGCAAGCTTCCGATGCGCTGGCTCTCCAGGAGGTCTAAGAATATTTTCCCCAGGAAAAAAAAATAACCTTTTTTTTATTGACACAGAAAAGAAAAAATAATTTCATTTTTTGTTCATAATGAAGGCATTTACTTCCCGTTTTGAGAAACTGCATAGACATGGAAAGGACACTGGCCAGGGTTGGGACAACTGAAAGCCAACAAGGACATCAGTGCTATTCCCACACTATCAAGTCACAAAGGCTCATATGTGTTGGTTCCAATGTGTATCATCCATCCAACTTAGGGCAAATTTTGTTTTAAGCCAGTGTCATGGGTTATCTGTCTGTCTCCATAATACTCTGAAATATATACTGCCCTTGACCAATTTTATAAACTCAGAAGCTAGAGTAACTCATCCAAAGTAGCACAGCTGATGGCTGGGAGAGTCAGAGAATATGTGTTGGGAGTAAGGCTGTAGGACTTAAACTCCTGATCTTCCATCACTGGAACAGAATTCCCAACTCCCCATCACCTACCGGCAGCGATTACATGTTATACATCATTAGGAATCTGATCCCATTCTCTTAGAGATCTCTATTGTTTCAGAGATGAGGACACTGAGAGTCAGAGACATGGGAGACATGCACGTGCCAGAGCACAAGTCTTCCAAACTCCTGGCTGCTTCAAATGCAGGATAGTCTGCCTCGGTTATTCTATGTCTAGAACTGCCTGAGAAATATCCTAATGATACATTACTAATAGCCATGCCTATCTTAAAATGCCCACGTCTGTTCCTATATGACGCGTTCCTGCTTTACTTTGCTGGAGAAATCTCCTGCCTCAGAATATTTACATTCATAAGCACTTCTCTAGATACAATAGAATCACCTCTTGATGTAGGTAATTAACAGAACCGTAAAACATTTCCGCAAATGGCATCTGCAGAAACAAGGTGAAATGAAGAGCTGCCATTTGAGGCAACCCTGTTTGAAACTCATTTCAAAACATTTAACCAAAGGGAGATAAGCTGGAGATGTGTGGCTGGTGCTTGTAGGATCATTTAACTAACAGCAGTGTACTTTCAAATTAAACCTTCCATCTAGAAGTGTGTGTGTGTGTGTGTGTGTGTGTGTGTGTGTATGTGTGTTTGTGTGCTCAGTGTGAGTGCTTATCTGTATATGCATCTCAGTGACTCTGGCTGGATGGAGACATTTCATTGAGCAGGTTTAAAGAGCATGGATTGTCTTTAGGTTCAAGACCATCACAGATGAGGGACTTGAGTGTTACAAGGAAAGCTTACACATTGGTGGTCTTGTGTGACTTTGGTTTCTTAGTCTGTAGAAGAGATGTCTGTACACTTGTGAGGGAGATAGGCAAATAGGCAGAAGAGGAGTGGCTATGTTTTTTTTTCTTTTCTGTGTTCTCACAGTACCTACTGGAACAACTAAAGAACCAAAGAGAGTTAGGTAGTATTGGTAAGGTAGGAGAGTAAAGTGTCTTGATCCATTTTGGTTGCTACTACAGAGAACCTGAGATGGGTTGGGTTGCAGCAACAGGAATGGGTTCCTGAAGGTTCTGGAGGCTGGGAGTCCAAGGACAAAGTACCTGCAGATAGGACACTGGTGGTGTGTGTGTGTGTGTATGTGTGTGTGTGTGTGTCTGTGTATGCATGGGGAGAGTATTTCCTTTTTGTTTCCTACAAGGCTTCTTTTCACTATTCTCACACACTAGAAGTGGTGGGAGAGCCCTTGTCCATTCATTACAGCTCTTCATCTTTTATTCATTTACGTGTCATTTATCCTTCGCCACGATTACACATGGAGTATTAGTTTCAGTGTGGTGTTATTTCCATTGATCTGCTTTCCATTATCTTGTTTATGTTCTGACTATTCAACACTTAAAGCCAAGAACGCAAGGCATCTATTAATCACTCCCTCTTCCTCTTAAAACGTTTTCCCTCAGCTCATTCTGATAATCTATGCACAGAACCTTTAAAATAGCTATGTAAAGGGATATAAAAGGCAAACCCCCTCTTCCTTATAATTGGAAATTTGAATGGGAATTAAGTGAAAAAAAATGAACGAAACTGGATGAGAAGTGGATACTGTGGTGGTTTGAATACGTTTGGCCTAGGGAGTGGCATTATTAGGAGGTGTGGTCTTGTTGGAGTAGGTGTGGCCTTGTTGGAATAGGTGTGGCCTTGTTGGAATAGGTGTGGCCTTATTGGAGGAAGCGTGTCTCTGTGGGAGTGGGCTTTGAGACCCTTCTTCTAGTTGCCTGGAAGACCGTCAGTCTGCTGCTAGCTTCCTTTCAATAATGATGTAGAACTCTTGGCTCCTCCAGCAACATGCTGCTATGCTTCCTGCCATGATGATACTGGACTGAACCCCTGAAAGTGTAAGCCAGCTCCAGTTAAATGTTGTCCTTTTTAAGAGTTGCCTTAGTCATGGTGTCTCTTCGCAGCAATGGAAACCCTAACTAAGACAGGTTTATTGAAAATGTTTAGTCTTATTTAGAAACAGGTTGACATTCATGCTTGTTGCCTTCTTGAGATCACATTTTTCTCTTCTCCAAGGTGTTTTGGGTTAATGGTCAATGCCATCTCACCCTCTGGGTCCACCTTAGACTGGCAAGTTGCCTGTAACCACTGGAAAGACAGCACATCCTGGCAGGAAGGAAGTCAGTTAATTTTTTTTTTGAGCACCGGTATAATGAAAGATGGAGAAATTCAACAAAGTGGCATGTTGAGTGTAGAAGAACAGTCTTCCTATGGAACAAATGCATGCTTTAGGGATAAGTATGTCACCAAGAGAATGGTGGAGCCTGCCAGGGATGTGGAATCTCCAGGGGAGAGCGACAAGATACCTGGAGCATTCAGAAAAGGAATCAGGGCTGAGAAATGGCTCAGTGGATAGGAACCCTACTGCCCACGCATCAAGACCTGAGTTTTGATCCCTTGTACCTATGTAAAAGCTGAGTATGGATTTCCAGGCCCACAAACCTAGTGCTGTGAGGGAAGCTTCAGGAACAGAAGAACCCTAGGGATTTGCTGGCCAGCCAGCCTTAGCTGAAAACAGGAAGTTCCAGGTTTAGTGAGAGACTGGGTATTTAGTTGAAAGTAAGAAAACAGTAAGAAGTAAGAAGTAAGTAAACATCCTCCTTTTGCTTCTGTTTTGGCACACACACACACACACACACACACACACACATACACACACACACACATGCACACATACACATATGCCTATGCACCCACAAACATGCATGCATGTTTGTGTACAAACTCATGTACACAAACACACATACACACTCATGAATGGGAGAAGACATGGCTCCTTCCTTCAGCCTGTACCATCACCGTCCAGCTTTCTATCTCTCCATCAGTTCTATGGTCCTCTCCCTCTCCCCTCAAGGGTTGAAAGTAGGAAATGGTGCAAAGAGATTTAGTAGTGTACCCCAGTACTGATTCCTGACCATTGGGCTGTTCCTTATTGAGTTTACCTCATTGGACCAGATGGAGTTTGAAGAAGTAACTCCCAAGGATCACAATAGAGGTCCAGGTTGATGTGCTGTGGATCAAGGAGAGTAGGGAGTCAGTGCTCTGAGTCTAGTGGGTAGCTCCAGACCCTTCTTGTGTAAGGTCTGTGTACAGTGAATGAAGTCATTCCCTAGGCATCATCTCATTGTCTAGCTCTTTGCTCCCAATGTTCTAATTCATAGCCAATCGGTCTTGGTTTTATAGGTAGGGGCATAGTAGAAGGGAGGTCATAAACCAGGATCAGTGGAGTCTACATCTTACACCCTTTCCTTTGTAATCTGTGGCACATGTGGGCAGATGTTTCCATTCAAGACTTTAGATAATAGTCTGATGAACAGAACAGCATGACTTGAAGGCGTCATTTTTTGTTCCTGTTAGTACCAAAGGCGGCACTGGGAGTCATTTGATAGATAGTCATTTTAGTGCATAGACTGAAATTAAAACTGCAAAGTAATTTCCTCTCTCGGTTTTAGGGACAGCGTCTCACTGTGACTAATATTAGTGGGCTTTCAATATTTTCATTGAAGTAGAGGATCTTGCAAATCACGTCGTGACTCACCGCAAATGAGTGAGAGACGCAATAAGGCTTGGATGCGTCATTGCCATCATTGTAGGGGCTCAGGGAGTCTAGACTTCCCAAATTGGTTGTTTTCCCCATAGGCTGAGCTCATCTCCCCTGGATGATATAGCTCAGGTCAGGTCCCCGGAAGTCTGTCCTCTGGGGAAAGGAAGCAGCGGGCAAGCTCTGCATCATAGTCTATTACCTAATGCTCAGGAGCAGGGATCAGGAAACTGCCACCCTATGTCACCTGTTCTCCTAAGTGCAGTTTCATTAGCTCAGGGCCGTACTCCTTTGTCTCTTGCTGCCCAGGACAATGGTAGAGCTGATAGCAGCTAGAGACTGCTCGGTCTGCAAAGACGAGAATATTGATTATCTGACCCTTTGCTCCTCAGTTTGCCAGGCGCTGCTCTAAACAGGAAGTATGGTCATTCAAACAGCCGCTTTAGTAAAGGATTGAGGTGACCTGTAGCAGCTTTGAGACACGGTGGAATACAAGCTAGCGGTCACTGTGAAGCAAAGCGCAGGCCTGAAGCTTTAGGTTCTGGTATCTCTAGGCTCATGTTTTCCTTGCTGGAGATTGTGTTCTTGGCAGGGTTCTCTCGAAGGATCTGTCTGGACTTCAAGCTGCTCAATATGATTCCTCTCAATATGTTTGGGAACAACCTCTCTTGCATTCTGAAAAGGGTTATTAGTAGTTTACCTTAATTACCAGAATCGGCTGCCAAGAAAGAAAATGAATATTTTGCTAGTTTCAGCATTCACACAGATGGAACTTTCTGGAGTCATTAAAACCCACCTCCCCCATTTTTTTTTCTGACACAGCTCAAGTGAGCGACAGAATGAAATTTGAATTTTGTAATTGATTTGCCAAGCTGGTCTGGGGATGAATTGAATACCCTTTCGGATGGGAATCTGGTCTCCAGAGGTGGACAGCCATGGTTAAAAATGAACATATGGAATTCTTGAAATAGGCTGTGGTTCTAACATATTTATGTTTCTCCTGGTTTGTGGAAATGCACTCGTTGTCTAAAGAGCCCCTGGCTGGGGGCGTCCAAGCATTATTATAGTGAAGAAAGAGCTGACAACTGAATACAGGGCGGAGAGAAATAGTCCAAAGGCCTGTGCAGGACTCCAAGGATTTAAATTCTAGCGCTGGCCTGGATGCCCTTTCGTTCAGGCAGGAGATTATCTCTTTTTGCCCTAAGGGTAATTTAGCTGTCAGCACTCCCTTCTCACACATCAGCGTCTCTCTCCTGTTTGACTTTTTAATTTCTTGCTATGAGTAAATCATCCGATTCCACGCCCCCTCTTTCCCCATCTGCGTGGGGCTTAACTCTTTTGGTTTGTTTATATCTCTTGAATACTTGGCCGCTCCAATTGCTATTTTCCCCAAGCTCAACGAACCCACTAAAATGTGGAAACTCAAATGAGAAATTAGAACCAGAGAGAAGTTCCTCCCACCCCAAACCTTCCTGCCTCATGTCGCCAGCCAGACAGCGTGGAAACCCAGAGGCAAGTAGAAGCCTATGGAGGATGAATCCCTCTGAAAGGCTGGTGTCAGGTGATCCGAACACAGTTCAGGGAGCTCTGAACTCTATCTTCAACATCTTGTTGGGAGAAAGAAAGAAACCTGAAAAAAGCAACCTCAGACCTATGAACTGGCGGGAGAAATGGCTTAACAAGGACAAACCAGAGTCTGAGATGGCAGTCTGGGGTGGGGGTGGGGTGGGGTGGGGAGGGGGGTAGGGGAGGGGCAAAGAAACAGAGAGGCATGTGAGGAAAAACAGGACAGAATTGCTGACTTTCCCAGGCTGCTCTTCAGGGACGGAAACTATGGCTGACCTAAATCAAGAGAGCACACTGGGGAGTGCCATCCAGGGATGGAAGGAAATCCAGGAAGGAACATTTGTAATTGGCAAATCAACCCAAGCCTGTGGGAGCTTAGACGAATGGCCTTGTCAGACCAGGTCTAAAGTATTATTTCTGGAACGAAGCCTGGGTAAGTCACATGACAGGCAAGTTCAGCATCGTCTTCACTAGTGGCAAATGGTGGTCTAGGGGTTCACTTGTCTCAAGAGCCTCAGATACTCCCTTTGTGCTTTCAATCTTCTATCTGCCATTCCTCCCATAGTGTGTCTGGTGCGTAGACAATATTTGAGACTTGTGTGTTGAATGACTGACCAATGTCTTTAGGAAGCGAACACCAGGCAGTAGGCTCAGTGGTGAAGAGCCCCAGATATTGGGAACTTTAAGTTCTGTTTGCACTCCTTACAATTGGTGTGACCTTAAGCAAGTTAATTATGTTCCTTGACTTTCATTACACCGATATGCACAGTAGTACTAATTAAATATGAGATTTTTGTGGGATGTTTGCGGTACGGTCTAGTGGGTAAAGAACAGTCAATGAGTGATAGATACCATTGGGTAGTAAAGCCTTTGTTCCTGCTGGAGTTGCTGCCAATGCATCCTAGAGCACAGGGACACAGTTCCTTGGTTGTAGTGCAGGCAATGAGATGCTGAGGAAGGATGATGGTCTTGAACCCAGAGTTGTGTTGTGGGGCTCAAACACTGGGCAGAGTTAACAGTTGAGGCACAGTCTGTGAATCCTAAGATGATTTTATGGGAACTCTCATAAAGGTTGAGATGGGTCTGAGTCACTTAAAAATCAAGGGGGGGTACATCCCATGAACAAGAATCAATCCCTGACACTATTAATGATACACTGTTCTGTTTGCAGACAGGAACCTCTGCTCACTGAGAGGCTCCATCCAGCAGCTGACTGAAACAGATGCAGAGTCTCAAAGACAAACATTAGATGGAACTTGAGAAGTCTTGGGGCAAAGTTCAGGGAAGGATTGAGGAACATGAAGGGAATGGGGATTCCATAAAAAGACCAACAGAGTCAACTAATCTGGACCCTTGGAGTCTCTCAGAGACTGAACCACCAACCAAAGAGCATACACAGGCTGGACCTAAGGCTCCTCCCAACAATGCCCCACTATTCACATTTTTACCAGACGTGCAGTTTGGACTTCATGCAGGTCCCTCAACAACTGGGGCAAGGGCTGTCCCTGAATCTGCTGCCTGTTCCCCTATGGATCCTGTTCCTCTAACTGGGCTGCCTTGTCTGGTCTCAGTGGGAGAGGATGCACCTAGTCCTTCAGTGACTCAAGGTGCCAAGGTGTGCTGGTACCCGGGGTGGGGGGACTTCCCTCTTCTCAGAGGAGAATGGAAAGAAGAATGGGGAAAGGGCTGTGTGTCGGGGGAACTGGGAGTAGGAGGGGGGTGACAGGGTGTAAAATGAATAAATAAATAGATTAATGGAAAAAAATCAAGGAGAATAGATAGAACCTGTTGTCTTATGCTAACTGGGCCATTTCCTGGCCTCTGGGTGAAAGAACAAGACTACTATGTGGTCTCTAACATTTACAGGCTCTAGGGAAAGCTTCAGCGGGGACAGCTTTTAAGGATAGATAAATGAGTGCAAAAGAAATCAATGACAAGGTCTACAGATGGAGTCCTGTCTGCTCAACTTCTGAGCGCTGAAGTGCCGGAGGCATGGGTCTGTAATTCCTCACGCCACTCCCATGTGATTAACCGAAAAGGATTCCTTCTCTTACCCAAGTTGCTTTATTATTAAGTTGATGTCACAGTCTTGCCTCTGCCTTCACAGTGCTCCGGTTTAGAAACTCATTTGAATTCATTCTAGGAAAGGCTGATGCTTGTATACTATCACAGGCATGTAGACATATAATCATTAAAAAATAATCACCTTGAATTATTTTTGATGGCGCTCTGCCTGTTTGCAATTTAATCATCCATATAGGTGTTAGCTTTACAATTATGAAGTGTATTTTGGAGCAGATCCTGACATCACTTTTGGTTTGCAGATAGAAGGGACGAGCACGTCAAGAAAATGGAGAATGTTGACAATGAGCAAGACCTCATTCTGTTTCCGAAGCTGATAATCTTGTTCCGAGTACGAGACGTCTGAACACCAGTGAATCATACGACTTTCGCATTAAAAGCACGTTTCCAGCCGATTCAAAAATTAAGTAAACAGGGCTGGGGTGTACGGTTCCACTAATCCACCAATGTCATACGTTTAATGATTTTAGCAGCTCGCCCCAAACAGGACCTGATGTAAAACTTCATATCAGAATGTGTTATAGCCTCTAACAGCCGATCGCTTGTCATTCATCCGACACCAAGGGTGTGAACTGCACATTACAGGAGTCAAAGGCTTTGCATAAAACAAAACAAAGCCTCTTTCTCCAAGGCTTACACTGTGAAGGTGTGCAGGAGACTTGTGAGAATATGTCACAACAAAAAAAAAAAATCAATGAGAGGCATGGGCTAATATGTCTGCAGCTGGCCCTGAGAAGGACGACTTTCTACAGGAGGAAAACCAGATCGTAATTGTCTTTGTATTAACCACTGACGCTTTTTGAAAAATGATTTATCATTTGGAAAGATCTAGAATCTCCTTTACCCATCAGTCATCCGAGATATAAGATTGTCTTTGACATGTACAAGTTCTTGAACATTTCCTTCCAGCTGTATAAGGCTTTGGAGGGATAACAGATGGGCACACAAGCTAATCTCTTGATTTATCCGTGAAAGCATTAGGCTTTAAGAAGATTTCTTTGTAAGTTAGTTAAAGTTTCTGAATAGCTTTTACATTTGGCATTGTAGTTTAAAAGTATTTCTCGCTTAATATGTAATTAAATTTGATCAGGAAGTCAAAGAGAAATAAAAACTTGACCAGGAGGAGTTGTGTTGTTTACATAGACTCTCTTTTAGGCACCAGAATTACTGTTTGTCTTAGACAAATTTCAATCATAAAAAATTTGATTAATATATTAAATTTATGAAACAATAGGATTAATTTTGAGATTTCATACAGAGCCCTAATATATTTTGGTCATATTCACCCTATTATTGTCCTTTCTTGTCTCTCCTCTGCCTTCCTGTCAACTTCTTCTCTAATGGTCCCTCTCCTGTTTTCATGTCTGTCTCTTTGTTAAAGAAATCTAGGTGTGGGATTGGAGAGATGGCTCAGTGGTTGAGAGCACTGGCTGCTCTTCCAGAGGTCCTGGGTATAATTCCCAGCATCCACATGGCAGCTCACAGCTGTCTGTAACTCCTGTTCCAGAGGATCTGACACCCTCACACAGCCAAAGAAGCAAGCAAAACACCAGTGTATATATCATAAAAATAAATAAATTATTTAAAAATATCTAGGTTCTGTAAATGGAAAATTAGGTAATATTTGTCCTTTTGTGTCTGCTTGGCCCACATCCCATCATGATTTCCAGTTCTATCAGTTTCTCTGTGGATGGCAATTTCATTCCTCTTCGTGGCTGAATGAAACCTCATTGAGTATTTATCATAATCGATGATGATATACTGCAATTTTGTTATGCACCCATTACTTATTGGCACCCAGGTTACTCCTCTAACTTGGGTTTTGTGGATGTCAATGCAACATGCACCGGCATGCCAGCATCAATAGTGCATGGGAACTTGGATTTCTCAGCTGTATCTGTACAAGTGGGACCTTTGGGTCAGACAGTTATTCTCTTTTTGGTGGTTTGAAAAACTTCTATGCTGGTTTCCATGCCGACATACACACTTAGTAACAGTGGAGGAGGTGGGTACTACAGTGTTTGGAGCAGTTATCATTTGAACCTGATCATTAGCAGTAGCATCCCCCTCTCATTGAGTGGTTGTTTAGACATGGAACTCTAAAGGCAAGAATACTGACAATCTCAGCTGGGTGTGGTGGTGCGTGCCTTTAATTCCAGCACTTGGGAGGCAGAGGCAGGCGGATCTCTGAGTTTGAGGTCAGTCTGGTCTGCAGAGTGAGTTCCAGGATAGGCAGGGCTGCACAGAGAAACACTGTCTCAAAAAGCATATATATATATAATCTTTCCCCTGGCGTCCAGGGAAAGATCTCTGCTTTGATAATGTCCAGAATCAAGCTTCTCACCCCATATTCAGCTATCATAAAATGATGATCTCCCTTTAACCGATCTTTTAAGCTCAGAGAAGCTGACTTCATTTTTCTTTTGCTTATTTCGTCCTTTTCATGGTTCAAGTAACTGGCAGAAATAAAACAAACAAACAAACAAACAACAACAGTAGGGGAGAATATAAGGTAATAAAGAAAATGATGTTATGCCTATTCAGTTACATTAAACAGAACATCACTAATTTAAAACGTCACAAACCCTATGGAAAAGGGAATTTTCAAAATGACAGTTAAGGAGTATGTGTCAGAGGGATAAAGGCAGGGTCAGGAACCCAAGTGACATTGGTCAGAGCTTCCACAGTCACCTCAGGAAGTGAAGGAGGAGGGCAGGTGGCTGAACATTGGTCTAGGAGACTGCCATATTTATATGACTAAATCACACATCATACTTTCTGCATTTTATACATATAGCAGCAGGAATAGAAACTTTAGACTTTGTTTCTAACATCAAAGTAGAAGCTAGAACATGGAGAAAACCCCTGGCATTTATTCTTCAGTGATCTTGACACACAGGATTATGAAAATATCGACCTCGCCTAGACAACAGCTGTCGGCAGCAGAGTGTTAACCTGGCACAAGACATTTCATCAGTGGCTTGAGAGAGAGATACAGTTAGATCTTCAACTGGCATTTTGGAGTAATGAAAACTGACACGTGTACCTGCAGGCTCCTTAAAAATGATGGAAAACGAATATTTGAATATTTTCTATCCATGGCCCACTCCCAGCCTCCCTACTTCAACTTGGTGCTGCATTTCCTTAATGAGGGAACCCAGGACAGCAATGGCGGTCTGCTAGCCAACTGCATAAGAGCCAAGAGTCTGGAGTGAGAGGGTCCAATTGGATTTGAGTCAAGGCTGTGCCATCTGTTAGCTTTGACAAACATGCTTAACCAAAATACTTTACTTCTCCCATTTCACAAATGGGCCCATAACTCTCCTCCTCACAAAGTAGCTCACAGGACGGTAGTGATATTTAATCGAACCCCAAATGAATGAAGGGTGTACGACAGTGCCTGGCATATAGTACATACTGTGTAAGCACCTAGCGTATGGCATGTGCCTCGTAAGTTAACTGTTAGCTCTGCTGGTATTGAGACATCATGATCTAAGCTTTGTGTTGGAAAGTTCCAGAGAGAAAAGGAACCAGCTAAGACTCTTTTGAGAGCAATTAACAGAGACCCCACTCCAAACTGACCTAGATAATGGAAAAAGTTGATTAGCTCAGGTATTTGATAAATCTGAAGAGTTGGTTTAGGGTGACATTGAACAATTGTATCAATGGTATCCACAAGGAATCAGACTTGTGATTTTCTCTCCAAGTCTTGGCTCTGTTTCCCATCATTATTGATACAACTTCAGCCTGGATCCCAAGCTGGCTACCAGGACTTTACAACGTCTTGGTAATGTCTAGTCAAGAGATAGACTGTCTTTGCCTTTACACAGAAGCATGTGCGTGTATGTGTGGAGACCACTGGTCACGAGTCTTCTTCAATTACTCTCCACTGTATTTTTTGAGGCTGAGTTGATCACTGAACCTGGAGCTCACCGTTTGGCTAGTCTAGCTGGACTTTCTGTATATCCAGTGTCCCACTAAAGCACAGACAGCCATCTTCTCCTTCTCAAATGCTTTAAGCTCCTTCTTCCTCTCCCACTAAGGATACTCAAAGTGAAAAAAAAAAGGTAGATTATAGAATAGCGAGAATGTTTCTTTGTGAGTTTCTTCCCAGGAAGTATTTGCCGACTTTTATTTGTTCTTCCCTCTGGATGAATTTTTGAATTAGCGTATCAACGTTCATAGAGTATTCTATGTGGTTTTGACAGTCAAGAATCATCTGCTAGGAGATGGGGCCCAAATTATTTTATCTTGGAAAACACCAAAGAGGTGGCATTGTTGCTGTTGTTGGAAAGTAAGAATTCCCATCAAGAGGCAGAGAAATGAATGAGGTGTAAGTCATACACTAGAATACCATATACCAGTTAAAAGGACTGAGCTGGTAGCACAGAGCAGCACTAAAAGGTACGATTCTGTTGATGTAAAGCACACAGTGCAATGCTCTCTTGGCTCATAAATACATGCATGTGTAGGGAAAGGCTGTAAAAGGCTTTGGGGACACGTATCAAATCCATGATAACGGTTGCCTGGAGTGATCATGGAAGGAGAATGGGGAAAAGGAGACCTTGACTACACCCATAGTGCTTTGTTTCTTTTACTGAAGCAATGTTTGAAACACAGTAACTTTTGAGGGCAGAGACCTGGTCTTGCTCAGTGATGATGGTGGGAGGGAGGGGATTCCTTTTATGATTTAAACCATGTGAAACAAAAGTCATAAGTGACTCTAAAACACGCAGCGGTAGGCTGATATACCCACAACCCAGTTTTATGCCTTATATTTTCATACTTTAAATAATTTCAGTAAGGTAACCTGCACTCTGGCTGTGATGCAGGTGATGGTAGTGGCTGGAGCAGCTGACAAGGAGGTGGAGGTGTGGGGACACTGATGGGGCTATTAGTGCTTGTCTCCAAGGTGATACCATGTTCTTGGATTTCTCTGTGAAATGGGTTCATTCTTCAATGCCCTTAGACTAGACCCTTCTGCAAAAGTTTTGGAACTTGTGAGGATGTATGTGTTTTGGAACGATGCCTTTGACTCTACCATGATGCTGAAGTAGCGATGCTTAGGGTTGTCAGCCCATATGAATTTTCTCCTCATGCTCTGCCGACATCTTATTCTCCCAGGAGTACCAGATCCCATGCCTTATCACATGATAGGATGACAATCACAGCTTTCTTTCACTTACTCTTTTCTTCTCTCCAATTAAGGATTGGACACCCAAGTATCTCTCGAGGAAAAAACAAGCCAAAAGAATGACAACCCCCTGAAATTCTAGTGGGAGAGGGGTGTGAACAGCTCGCTTCTTGAGACTCAGGAAGAAAGAAGCCACTGGAGCATCGGACTGTTAGTGATGGTAGATATTAAGAGAGTGGGAGGGATGTTTGGGGAGTAGAGACAGGCACTCCTGGGAGTTTTAATGAGTTTCTATGGATATCCTTTAATATCTGAAGGATATGAGAAAGAAGATTAAAAACTCTTGGGCTCTCCTTTAAACACCAGGCTATTCTGCATGTGCATAACGTTTATAATGGGCTGACCCTGTAGGGAACGTGGGGTGGCAAGACTTCTTTCTGAATTCATTTAATCATACCAAGTGTAATTGCAGAGTTGCACATCTCTAAAGATTCTTGGGCCAGAATTTCCATCCCACCTCCATAGAGGTTCACAGTATGAGTGGCTACCTCCTCCATCTATAGTGGTCAGGTACAGCAATTAAAGGAGGCAGAGCCTAGAAGACCGTGGAAATATCAATCACGGAAGACTTGGAGTCACATCCTCCACAAGGGCAGGCAGCGGAGCTCTCTGTGCATGTTGTGAAGATGCATGCTGGGAAGGGAGGAAGTGGGCTTTCACTCTCATCTCTTCTTCCACTAGTCAGCAATGTGTTTTCTTTTTGGCACATTTGTCCCACCATAATTTGGAAGGCCGCTGTTACCCTGCCTGAAAACCACTTGAAACAATAATAGCTGTTATTCTGCAATACTTACTAAGAATGACAAAACTAACCCACTTACTAAAAATGACAAAACTAACCTGGAGAGAGATACCTGGAAAGTGAATGGAAATCAGTGGTGGGTGGGCAGGGCATCCCTACAAAGTGCCAGACACCTGGAATGGGGGAAGTTCCAGGGAGTCTATGAGGGTGACTCTGGCTGAGACTCCTAGCAATGGGGGATATGGAGCCTGGAGTGACCGCCTCCTGTAGCAAGGTGGGGACTCCCAGTGGAGGGATAAGGACACCAAGACACCCACAAAACCTTTGACCCCTAAATGTGTGTCCTGTCTACAAGATGTGCAGAGACAAAGATGAAGCAGAGACTGAGAGAGTGGGCCAACCGATGACTGGCCCAACTTGAGACCCATCCTGTGGCAAGAACCAATCCCTGTCACTATTAATGATACTCTGTTATGTTTGCAGATAGGTGTCTAAGATAACTGCCCTCTGAGAGGCTTCACCCAGCAGCTGACTGAAACAGATGCAGAGACCCAAGGCAACAAACATTATACAGAGCTTGGGAAATCTTGTGGAAGAGTTGGGGGAAGAACTGAGGAACTTGAGGGGATAGGGACTCCACAGGAAGACCAACAGAGTCAACAAACCTGGATCCTTGGGGGATCCCAGAGACTGAACCATCAACCAAAGAACACACATAGGCTGGACCAAGCCCCTATTCTTCTACCCCACAACTTCGCTCCCCCAACACACACACATGTAGCAGATGTGCAGCTTGGTCTTCATGTGGGTCCCCCAACAACTGGAGTGGGGGCTGTCCCTGAGTCTGTTGCTTGCCTGTGGGTCCTTTTCCCCTAACTGGGCTGCCTTGTCTGGCCTCATTGGGAGAGGATGTACCTAATCTTAGAGTGACTTGAGGTGCCAGGGTGGGTTGGTACCCAGGAGGGTCCTCTCTCTTCTCAGAGGAGGGGGAGGGGCAGTGTGAGTGGGGGACTGGGTGAGTGGTGTGATCGAGATGTAAAGCGAATAAATAAATAAATTGATGGAAAACATGACAAAACTATTTATAGGCAGGGGATACTGTGCTGGAAAAAAATGGCTGAATCAAAGAATTATTTCCTTTCCATATTTTGCAAAGAGCAATATATTAGTCATTTTCTTTGCTGAAGAGCTTGAGCTATGATCCTCTCCTTCTTCAAAATTCATATTAATGACCTTGGATGCCAGCTCACCAGGCATGGAGTCTTTCTTTGAAGCATCTTCCATATAGAACTCCAGTGTTTCAGCATTGACTCTCATTTAAAATTTAGTTTATAGTTTGATCTCAATCGTAAAAATATAGCAAAAAGTCTTCTGGGGGTAAATTTTAAGATGTTTGCCATAAATTTTCTCTGGGTGCTGATATTCTGAGTAATTTTACTTTTCAGGCCTCTAGCTTCCTTTTTCTTTTCTTTTTTTTGCAATTTATACTTGTAACTTGTGAAATAGGAGCTTTTATTAATAATCACTCTATATAAGTTTTTATATGTCATAGGTTCAAAAACTGTAAAAAAAAGTCATGAAGCAAAGAGCCTGGATGTAGAAAATACCAAAATATTAATAATGATTCTCACTGAGTTAGGATTTGTCTTTATTTTACAATTATTCTGCAGTGAATACAAACTACTTTCATAATAGAAAAAATTATTTTAAGAACGAATTCATTAAACTTGATCCAAAGAAATGCCATCAGGGTCAAGCCAGATTAACATTTCCCTTTTCACAGTGCCATTCCAGACTCCTTTTGGAAAGGTCGTGTTTTCCCCTGGTAGCAATCTTGGGAGGCTAAAGGACGAACCCCAAACACCTCAAGCCTCGGTTAATAACTGATTTGAATGTATTATTTTCATATACTTAGACATTCTCTTGAATCTCACTATGACTCAACTGGAAGGAAAATGTACTTGTGCCTAATTTTAGCAAATGTCTATGGAAAGTGTGGCTGGATTAATGGAGATCCAGCAAGGATTCATATAATTTGCATATTCATTTGCATTTGCCCTGGACACAGCCAAAGGACTGTATCTGCTGGGTTGGGAAGCGGCTCTGCTTTCTGGAGGCTGTACCCCAGGAATAGGTAGTCAGTCCATGGCTAACTGAGGAGGAAGGCTGTTCTGAGGGGGGAGGCAGGAGTCAGGAGTGCAGGCAAGAGAGTGTGAGGAAAGTCATGGAGATCTTGGCTTAAATTTTGATTCTGCCGTTTATGTAGCCCTGAGTAAGCATATCACAGAACCTCCGTAACTCTGTTTCTTCATGTTTAAAATAGCCACGAACAAGAGCAGAGATTCTCCTATTTCCTTACCCTAAATCAGACTGTGTTCCAGATAAATATTGTGACCTCTTCTACCTGTTAAGCTGAAGACAGGCTGTGATGGAAAGAGACACTATTTTTTTTTAAATTTATTATTTTATTTACATCCCAAATGTTGTCTCCTCTCTCCCTCCTAGAGTTTCCTCCTCTCCTTCACCTCTGAGAGGGTATCCCCCCTCCAGGCCTAGTATCCCCCTTCCCTGGGGCATCAAGTCTCTACAGGATTAGGCACATCCTCTCCCATTGAGGCCAAGCAAGGCAGTCCTCTGCTACAAATATGAGGAGAGGGGGGTGGGGGGAGGAGGAGGACTCTGATCAACCCATGTATTCTCTTTGGTCGGTGGCCTAATCTCTGGGAACTCCCAGGAGTCAGGGTTAGTTGACACTGTTGGTCTTCCTATGGGGTTGCTATCCACTTCAGCTCCTTCAATCCTTCCCTTAACTCTTCCATTGGGATCCCCGGCCTCAGTCCAATGGTTGGCTGTAAGTATCTGCATCTGCCTCAGTCAGCTGATGGTAGAGTCAAAAGAGACACTATTAAGAAAAGAGAGCCCTTTGCTTTTCTCTGTCCTAGTAAATATTGTTAGGGTAGCTTTAGCCAGGTGTGACCCAGGATGCTAGTTTTCCTTACATCATCACTAGGGTGGAGCTTCCAGCCTCAGGACCTCAGGAGGAGCCCCAGCCTTCACCCAACACTTGAAGACACTTGAAGTCGTAGAGAAGAAGGAAGGAGGAAGAAGAAAAGAGGAGAATGTTATACATTATATTTTATGGAAATGGCCTCTAAACAAGGCAGTTCCCTTCATAGGAGGCTGGGTGACCCCTGCTGGCAGAGGAATCCTTTCTCCATCTGAGCTGTAATAATTGTGTTTGTAATAAGCGTAGTACGATTGCAGTTCAGGGTGCAGTTCTGTTATACTAGCACTTGGCAGATAGTCAAGATTAAGAAAAGAAAAACAATTAACGTTGAGTATTCTATTATTGTGTTTCTATTAGTGTATTAATGAGAAGCCGTAAGTCAGTGTGGAGTTCAGCACAGGCTCAGAGTGATCTCCCGCTAAGGGATGGATTCTTATTGGATGCCGCTTTGTGATGTGGGCAGGGAGACTGGAGGGACCAAAGTAGCCAAGCAAAGCTGGTAAAGAGGATTCTTAGAAATTCCCTGGTGTTTTATATTAGTTCTTTATTTTGTGTGTGTGTGTGTGTGTGTGTGTGTGTGTGTGTAGGCTAAAGGTCATCTTTGAATGTCTTTCTTCAGGCCTCATCTTCCCTACCTTTTAAATTAGCATCTGCTACTGACCTATATAGTTCATTAGATAGGCGGGGCTGGCCAGCTAGCCAGCCCAAGTGACCCCTGTCTCTGTCTCCCCAGCTCGGTGGTTGCAAGCATTCACCACCGTGTCTAACTTTTTTCTTTTTTTCCCAGATAGTCTCACAGTGTAGCTCTTGGTGTACTGGAACCCACAGAGATCTGCCTGCCTCTGCTTCTGCCTCCTGAGTGCTGGGATAAAGATGTGTGCCTATGCCTGGCTTTCTCATGTGGTCTCTGGGGATCAAACTCAGGGCCTTATGCTTGTGTGACAAGCACTCAACCAACTGAGTTATTTTCTTGTTCCAAGTCCTTTAAAAAAACTATAACTTCATTCTTGTTGGCATTTCCTTCCTAATGAATACTTAGATATACTGCAGGCTAAGTCCAACCTGGGTACTGGGCTAGTTATGAACTTTTCTATATTATTTCACTAAATTCTATGTTGTATGTGATATGTGGTTAATCCTGTGTGTGAACAGGATATCTATGTCACTCTCAAATCTGAAGGATTATTGAACAGAGGAAGAAAAAAATGCTCCCCCTCCCTGCCAGAGACAGGACATAGGGTTACAAGGACAAGTGGTAACCTGCCCTTCCTCTCTGCTGGCAATAACTAAGCTTAGAAGCTAAAGGCATCTTTCTTCTTTATCAGATGGCACTAGAGGAACCTATTCAACAAGCTTTGTAAACCAACCTCTGTCTGCCAGATGTTTGTCCACGCCCAAGCTGCTGCTGCCAGAGATTCAAAGTCCATTTCCTGTACCTTGCCACTCCTCTGTGAGCGAGTGCACTGTGCTTCGTCAGAGACAATTATGAGTGGAAACCTAAGAACTCTTCACTCCCACAGCGTCTCCTATTCTGTATGAAATATACCCGGTGATGAGTTTCTGCTCACTTCTCTCTTTGAAACCAGCCTTCTGTGTTAGAGCCCACACCAACCAAGATGCTTTAGGGAGCTATTAGTTTTCCTCTACAAGTCTCTTCAGATTACATGTGTGGAATGTGGGACATGAGAGTCATTCTTTTCAAGGTCACTCTGACAGAAGGGCATACAGCTCAAAATCAGATCAACCAAATCAACCAACCAACCAACTAACCAACCAACCAACCAACCAACCAACCAACCAACCAACCAACCCTTTTTCCTTCCTTTCTTCCTTCCCTCCTTCCTTCCCTTCCTCCCTCCCTCCCTCCCTCTGTGCCTTCCTTCCTTCCTTCCTTCCTTCCTTCCTTCCTTCCTTCCTTCCTTCCTTTCTTCTTTCCTTCCTTCCCTCCTCTCCTTCTCTCCCTCCTCTCCCTGTTTCCCTCCTTCCCTTCATCCCTCCCTCTCTCCCTCTCTTCCTCTCTCCCTCCCTCCCTATCTCCCTGTGTCCCTCCTCCTTTCCCTTTTCTTTCTCTCCTTCTGACAGGCTCGAATGTAGCCCAGGCTGGTTTTGAACTTTTGGTCCTTCTGCCTTTACCTCCCATGTGCTGAGATCACAGATGTATGCCACCATGGTTGGTCTATTGCCACCAGGGCTAGGTATTAAACTCAGCATTTCATACACATCAGGCAAGCACTTTACTAGCTGAGCTACATTTCCATCTCCAAAGCCATCCTTATGCTCTTGGACATGGTACACCATTTTCCACATCAGGGGTCATATAGTTCTTAAATCCAAAGACACCGCTCACCATTGGTGTTCCTAAATGTGAAGGTGAACCCAGCCTTGGATGGCTCATTTTCTCCTGAGGATGTGCTGCCCTGAGTCCCCCAGTCAGGTTCTCTATGTAGACATCAAGCTTAGCTGTAGATTTTATGCTTGTGCCCATTTGTTCCTGGCTCGTTTTCAAGAAGTGGCATGGAAAAACTCTTGTATTGTTCCTTCGTGATAGAAACTATCTCCAGATTGTCAAGGACATCTAGCATATTCTGTCTGTTCAACACAATGCCTTCTGTGACACTTCAATCTGCAATGTTCAAAAGCACAATTTGGGGACATGAACACTTTCAGTGTATTTAGCAATTAGGCCTGGTGATTATTAGCAGTCACTTAATTATCTTTTGAGATCTGCCTCCCCTTGCCTCAGCAAACCACTGATTCTTTAACTAATGACATTTCTCCATTATGTATAAACTAGTAAAAACACACAAAACAAAATAAAATAGCCCAGATGATTCCCATAACCCTACCCTCATACTGTGGACCCTTGTGTGGCTGAATTACATGAGAGAACATATTACCCATTGGACTGGATTGGAATAATAATAATAAAAAACAAAACAAAACACCAAAAGATGATGTAAAACATGCCAGAGAACAGGAGAATATATTCAGTCTGCGTTTAAACCAGATAAAAAGTAGCTTTGAAAGTACAATGGTAACCAGCTGGCTTATTATATCTGTGAAAATGATTTACAAGCAATGGTAGCTAATGCTTGAAGACTTGTAGTAGTTGGTATTCCTTTCAACAATGGTAATGATGAAACTTTAGAAAACATCTGAAGGTGTACAGACATCATGCCTTACAACTGTTCCCAGTTGTTGGTTTCAGAATCCTATAGCCTGCAGTCTTTCACAAGTAACTAACAAGAAAGAGAAAATTGATAAACCTAGGTATTTGGTGTCAGCATCATTTCTTTTAAAAAAGCCAAGAGCTAAATATCCAACTATAAGAGAATGACTAAATGAACTTGACCTTCTAATCCAAATTCTCCTAAGTCTTGGAGGTTTCTGCTACTATCTTGCCCTTCAAGTCTTTCAGAGGAAACAGAGATGTTTGGATGGTCATTTGCTGGCTGACATTCTGGATGTTGTAGTTGTCTTAAAAGAGACAAAACACATGGAAAAGACACATGGTCAGAGCTGTCTGGATTTAGATAGATGCCAAATATTCGTTTTCAAGTTTCAGACTGCAAATTTTGTAATAAGAAGTCCACCATGTTACTGGTATGGTGACAGGCAGGAAGATCATTGGAATAGAATTGAAGACCCAGAAATGAACCCACACACCTATGGTCACTTGATCTTTGACAAAGGAGCTAAAAACATCCAGTGGAAAAAAGACAGCATTTTTAACAAATGGTGCTGGATCAACTGGCAGTCAGCATGCAGAAAAATGCAAATCGACCCATTCTTATCTCCTTGTACAAAGCTCAAATCCAAGTGGATCAAGGACCTACACATAAAACCAGACACACTGAAGCTTATAGAGGAGAAAGTGGGGAAGAATCTTGAACACATGGGCATGGGGGAAAGTTCCTGAACAGAACACCAATGGCTTACGCCCTAAGAACAAGAATCGACAAATGGGACCTCATGAAGCTGCAAAGCTTCTGTAAGGCAAAGGACACTGTCAATAGGACAAAAAGGCAACCAACAAATTGGGAAAAGATCTTTACTAATCCTACATCTGATAGAGGGCTAATATCCAAGGTATACAAAGAACTCAAGAAGTTAGGCTCAAGAGAGTCAAATAACCCTATTAAAAATGGGGTACAGAGTTAAACAGGGAATTCTCAAGTGAGGAAACTCAAATGGCTCTAAAGCACCTAAAGAAATGTTCAGCATCCTTAGTTATCAGGGAAATGCAAATCAAAATAACACTGAGATTCCATCTCACACCAGTCAGAATGGCTAAGATGAAAAACTCAGGGGGCAGCAGATGCTGGAGAGGATGTGGGGAAAGAGGAACACTTCTCCATTGTTGGTGGGATCGCAAGCTGGTATAACCACTCTGGAAATCACTTTGGCGATTCCTCAGAAAATTAGACATAGTACTACCTGAGGACCCAGCTATACCACTCCTGGGCATATACCCAGAAGATCCTCCTACATGTAATAAGGACACATGCTCCACTATGTTCATAGCTGCTTTATTCATAATAGCCAGAAGCTGGAAAGAACCCAGATGTCCTTCAACTGAGGAATGGATACAGAAACTGTGGTATATATACACAATGGAGTACTATTCAGCTATCAAAAACAATGAATTCATGAAATTCTTAGGCAAATGGATGGAACTAGAAAGTGTCATCCTGAGCGAGGTAACCCAATCACAAAAGAACGCACATGGTTTGCACTCACTGATAAGTGGATGTTAGCCCAAATGCTCAAAATAAACAAGTTACAATTCACAGACCACAGGAAGCTCAAGAAGAAAGAGGACTGAAGTGGGGGTTCTTGGGTTCCTCTGAGAAAGGGAACAATATACTTACAGGAGCAATAATGGAGACAAAGTGTGGAGCAGGGACTGAAGTAAAGGTCACCCAGAGACTGCCCTGCCTGGGGATTCATCCTATAGTCACCAAACCCCAACACTACTATGGACGGCAAGAAGTGCATATCAAAAGGAGCATGCCATGGTTGTCTTCGGAGGGGCCCTGCCAGAGCCTTACACATACAGAGGCAGATGCTAGCAACCAACCATTGCTCTGGGAGTGGGGTCCCCAATGGAGGAGTTGGGGGGCGGTCTGGAGGAGCTGAAGGGGTTTACAGTCCCATGGGAAGAACAACTATGTTGGCCACCCAGACGCCCCAGGACTCTCAAGGGACTAAACCATCAACCAAGGGGTACACATGGTTCCAGCCAAAAATGTGGCAGAGGAATGTTTTGTCGGGCTTCAGTGGGAGGAGTGGTCCTTGGTCAGGTGAAGGCTAAATAGATGCCCCAACAAGGGGAAATTGAAGTGGGGGGAGGTGGGAGTGAGTCGAGTGGAGAAGCATATACTTGGAGGCAAGGAGTGGGAGGAGGGGTTGGGGGCTTTTGGGGAGGGGGGAACTGGGAAAGGTTTTACCACGTGAAATGTAAATGAAGATTATATTTAATAAAAAAAAAGAAGCCCACCATATGACAGAAGAGAACTTTCAAGATATTTCAGTGAGACATGCATTGGAGAAGAGAACTAACGATTGCCTAAGGGTGACTCATTTTACTTTAACTTTATAAGTCTTTTGAGGTACATATTATTTCTATTGAATAAAATTTTGAATTATTCTTATTGATCCTTAAGAAATGAAGATAATCTGTAATGTCTCTTAGCTTTAAAAAATATCAAAGAAAAAATCTTTTCAAAGGATGGAGATTTTTTTTTCTGTTACCAGAACAATTCTGTGAAGATTGTCTGAGTCAACATAAGGTCTTCATACATGATGGCCTGAGAGTAACCATTCCTCAAGACTCTGCCAGGATCACAGCATCACATCATGTTACAACAGGCATGCACAAGAAGCTTGCCTGCACGGACATCTATGTAGTAACGGTCCAACCCGAGGCTACCTGTGTTAGTATCCTAAGGTCAATGTTTATTGTTTCAAAGTATTCTACATAGTCAAGTTTTTATTTTCCTTTAACACCTTCCTTTTGCTTTCCTCATTTTGAATTTGCTCACAGTATATGCAATGCTATTCTATTCCCAAATAAATATCACAGTTCTTTAGAGAATCTCTTTGATTGTTATTTAGGTTGACAACCCAAAATTTGTGCTATTGATTTAGAAAGTAATTTCTAGAAGCAGTTCCCCAAAGTAGTTTGGAAGAAGGTAATATTAAAAAAAGAACAAGTAAAAGTTAGTCTCCGAAAGGGACATATTTATGAACTTCACCACATCCTCTATATTTGTTTCAAAAGCAATTAAAATTATATTTTGTTTAGGCTCCATCCTATGCATGGGATTATCTAATTTGCTCATGAAAGGAAGAACGTTTGAATCAACTATTATCACAACACTGCAGAAAGAAATCCCAGGAGTCTACAACAGTGAGTATCTGTTCAGATGATGGACATGTAGGTTAGGTACAGCTTGGCTCATCTGAGCTAGGTTCAGTTGGGTATCTCTGTTTCAAGTAGCAGTTTCTGGAGGACTCTGCTCCTTAGTAAGGTCTGTGCTTAATTGGTTTCCTTATCTCTCAAACTCCCTGGAGAGGTCACTTATCTCATATCAATAACAAAGGAAGAGGAAAGCAAATAGGAATACTTGTCTCTCACCACAGGTGAAATCTATCCAAACTTGAGGCTAATTTTAAGGACTGGAAATAATTTCTAGCTCTGGTGAGGCCATGAGAAGAGAGGAATTAGCTGTTCTGTCCATCTCATGAAAGTGAAAAGATGTTGTGAAGTTAGAAATGGTCTCATGATAACCGAAGTACTGAGATGAAGGAGGTGGCTGGTCTCCTCTGTCTTAGGGTTTCTATTGCTGTGAAGAGACACCATGACCACAGCAACCCTTATGAAGGAAAACAATCAATCGGGGCTGGCTTACAGTTTGGAGGTTAGTCCACTAGCATCATGGCAAGTTTGGCAACATAAAGGTAGACATGGCGCTGAAGAGGTAACTGGGATCTTCACATCTGGATCAGTGAGTGGCAGCGAGAGCGACACTGGAGCTAGTGTTGGCATCTGAAACCTCAAACCTCACCCCCCCCCCCCGCCGTAACTACCTCCTCCAATAAGGCCATACCTATTCCAAAAAGGCCACATCCTTTATACATTCTAATACTGCCATTTTCTATGGACCTATGGAGGCCATTTTTTTTCCCCAAATCACAACATCCTCTGTAGACTTCTGGCACACAGCTCTTGATACCAACTCAGCCACATAGCCTTTGATCCACAATTTTTCCTGCCTACAAGATGTACAGGGATAAAGAAGGAGCAGAAATCGAGGAAATGGCCAACCAATGATTGGCTCAACTTGAGACCCAGGTCATGAAAGAGAGCCAACATGTGATGCTATTAATGATATTCTGCTGTACTTGCAGATAAGAACCTAACACAACTGAGAGGCTTTACCCAATAGCTGATAGAAACAGATGCAGAGACCCACAGCCAAACATTAAGTGGAGCTCTGGGAATCTGTGGAGGAAGGGGAGGAAGGATTGAAGGAGCTGGAGAGGTCAAGAGCACCACAAGGAAACCTACAGAATCAACTAACCTGGGCCCATAGGGCTCACAGAGACTGAACCACTAACCAGAGAACATTCATGGGACAGACCTAGGACTCCTACATATATGTAACAGATGTGTAGCTGGATCTTCCTTGGGACTCCTAAAGCAGGAGCAGAGGCTGTCTCTGATGGCATTGCCTGCCTTTGGATCCCTTTCTCCTATCTGGGCTGTCTTGTCAAGCCTCAGTAGGAGAAGATGTGCCCAGTCCTACTGCAACTTGATATGGCAAGGCTGGTTGATACCCATGGGAGAATCCCGTTTTCTGAGAAGCACAGGTGAGGAGTTACAGGGGGAGGGTAAGCAAGAGGGAGGAACTGGGAGAAGAGGAGGAAGGCGAAACTTCGATCAGGACGTAAAGTAAATAAGTTATTAGTGAAAAAGGTCTCAAAAAGTCTTGAATGGTAAGTGTTCAAGGGGACTGTTTAGTAGTTTCTGGTCACCAGAAAGACCAAGGCAGGGTTAGGGGAAGGAAGGGTTGGAAATTCAACTCCAACTTGAATACTTGTTGGACTGGAGAGAGCTGATTGTTAGTAGCCACTGATAAAGACAATCACCTGCGTGTAAGAAAACCTCTGTAAAATCCCTAATGTACCAGGAATGGAGACCTTCTGGGAAGCTGAATCTGTGGAGGGACCCGTGCCCCTCTCCCTTGCCTCTTTCTTAGTCTTCCTTGCTCTGATCTGAACATCATCTGTATCCTCTACAATAGCCTTCAGGGGGTCAGGGGAACCCTGCTGTATCACTGTCCAACCAGAAGCACAGGTACTGTGTTTACAACTGGCATTTGAAGTGGGAACTGTTTTGTGGGACTGAACCCTCAACCTGGGGGACCTGCTGGTATCCCCAGGTAGATATAGTCACATCTGAATTAACGTATGGGACACCTAACTGCTGTCTGCTGTCGAAGAATCCTACAGGCGTGGTCACTGACGCAGCCACGCTGCATTGACAATTTAAGCAGAACACAGATTGGCTTTCTCTGTCCCCACAGCACGACCCTCGAAGTGGCCATCAGACTGGTCTTCTCACTGCCACAATGCTCTGATCCTTTGCTTTGATTTTGGGACATTTAGGCATTTAAAAGCCCCAGTTATGGAAAATGTAAGTATCTGCCCCACGTGCGATCATTCAGCCAATTTAGCCAAAGTTGTGGGAATAGAAACCTAGCTGCTGTCCCAAATAAAAGTTTTAGGGAGAAATATATAGATTTTTTTTTTCTAGCACAAAGCAAGGCCAACTGATGTCAGACTAAGAGTACTTGAAGGATCTGCCCGATCACGGCAGAAGCACAGACAGTTGTCTGCTCTCTGATCAATGCTAACGAAGAGAGTATATGCCCCACAGCGAGGGGATATGAACAAAAGCGCTTCGTTGGCTTTCTCCATCACCTGATTTGACATTGATTTCCAATTTCTTAGAAAAGGGAGCCCAAGGTTAGTCCCTATGCAGTCAAGTCCGAGACTTGAGCATCTGCTGTGGTAGCACAGATGGCTTTTTTTTTTTTGAGGCTTTATGAAAGAATAAGAGAACCTTTCCTCCCTCTTCATGTGAAAACTGCTCATTTAAGGGCCTTTTTCTCCATAGCTGAAAAACAAATTAAATGGATAAAAGAAGGGAGCAAATCTCTCTAAATGCAGACAGGTGTCCCTCTAAAAGATCTGCGTCCCTCTAAAAGATATCCTCCTCCCCCTCCTCCTTGCCCCTCCTCCTTCAGTCTCCCCTCCTCTCCTCTTCCTCTTCCTTCCCCCTCTTCTCTCTTATCCCCCTCCTCCCATTCCTCCTCCCTCCTTCTCTTCTGCACCCCCCCCCACTCCTATCCCTTTCCCTCCCCTTCCTCCTTCTCTTTCTCTTCCTCTTCTTCCTGGTGTGTGTATACATTTGTATTCGAGTGAATGCACATGTAAGTGTAGATGTGTACGTGTATGATTTCTGCATGGAGGTCAGGCATTTTCCACCTTTTGTTGGAGACAGGCTTTCTCATTGACTTGGAACTTTGGCACGGAGTTGGCTAGCGGGACCTTGAGCTTCCAGGGATCCTCTTGTCTCTGTTTCCTATCCTGCACTGCTGTAATTACAGCTGCACACCACTGTGCCAGGTTTTAGAGGAAGGCTCTTGGGTTTCAACTCAGGTCTCGACTTGTAAGGCAAGCACTTTACTGACGTCTATCTCATCAGCCTACAAACAAATCTTATAGTCTAAGAAAATGGGATTTGTATTTTCTGGCTATGGGACCAACAGACTCAATGATTTTGGAAAGGATTCTAGTTACTCTTTAAGAACTATATTTATATTTATTTAAGTTTTGTGTGTATGTGTATGGGTGAATATGTGTCATGGCATTTCTGTGGAGTTCAGAGGACAAGCTGCAATAGTCAGTTCTTTCCTTCAACCCCATGCATTCTGGGAATCACACACAGGTTGTCAGTCTTTGCAGCAAGTACCCCGACCTGCTGAGCCGCCTCACTGACTCAATTACTCCTAAGTCCCGGTTTCCCTATTTGTGTAGTGAGTTAGAGGGCAAGCTGCAGATTTCCTTACAGCAATGGTCTTCTCTACGTGATGGAGTTAGCATTGATTAGGGGCTGGTTCCCCATTTTGTAAGTAGAGAACTTTAAAAAACCAAAACAGGCCAAATAAATCTATGTAGTGTTTATAGGTAATCTCTGGAATTAGACTCCTTGATGACAGTCAGGCCTCTCTTACTGGTTAGCTATGGGATCTCATACAAGTTGCATAAATTATGCTTCAATTTCTCTAGCCATTATGCATATGAAATTCTGCCCACTGCCTAGTTGTTATACGACACAAGCAATATGATTAGATCAAGTCTGGCTTATAGTAACTGTTGCCCGGCTAACTAAGGTTGAAGTCTACCACTGTCCTGATAGCCTTCTGGGTTCAGTGTATAAACAAGGACTCCCTTCACTAGCAGGGCTTCCCCTTCTCTGACCTTAACCCTCACACGTCTCTACTCTCAGGATGTCATGTCATCTCAGAGCCTTGGATAAGATTACAGGTTCAACTTCCTTTCTCCCAATAAGAACCCATTCAGCTAGCACCTGAGATTCCTGGAATGCCTCTCTGTGCTAATGAGGCAGGTACCTTAAGCCTTCAGCCAATGACTTTTGACAATCCTGGATGTTCCTAACCCAGTCCCCCAAACTATATAAGCCTTGCATAACCCCAAGTAAAGTTGATCTTCCAACCCTACCCTCCCACCCATCATCTCTGTTCCCTTTGCCTCTCATGGAGCTATACCGGACTCTGAGGATCCCCAGGGGCAGGGAGTGTCACAGTAACAACCCACAGAACTTTAGCGCACGTTTGGGTACCCACTTCACATCTACCTGCCTATTTTGTAAAATCACACTGTTTGTAGAGGTATCCACCCTTCTTCAAGGAGCCTGTGTGCTTCAGTGAGGCTACTTTAAGGAGTGTCTTGAGTCACTTATGACTCATTTGGAGGTCTTGGTTAAACAGGCACAAGGATGGCTGGATACCACCCTAGAGTGTCAAAGTTGATACGTGTTGGATCCGGGCAGAGGATTCTTATTTACAGGTGGTGCTGATGTTGCTAGCCCAGGACCCACATAACAGAACTTTTGGTTTTATGCTACCACGGAGTCAAGCTCCCTGGTCAGGTTGGCAGAGTGACATGAAGAAAGCTTACTGTGAGCTTCTAGAAGGTTAACTTCCTTACCTAGTGATCGAGTCTAGGAGTGCTGTGTTAAACCTTGGTGTTTGAGAAAACTGCAGGTACAAGGAGGAATCTCCCTTACACTCTTACTGCTTATTGTTTGATGTCAACATAAAATGCGACTGACCTTCCTTAGAAAGTAGGTCAAGAATCCTTCTTCAGAGAGGTATTCTATACCCTAAGGAAGGAAACGTCCTTATCCCTAAAGACCCGAGATCTGCACAGACAGCCCTTGCTAAGTTCCCTTTAGTTTGTTATCTGGAGAGTATATCCTATTGTTTCCTAATCACACTTTGGCATGACTGTCTATAACACACAGTTTTCCATGTTTCTTTGAGCCTTTATTTTTGAAGACTCTCATACTATGTAAAATTGATAGAAAAATTTGTATGCTTTTGTTTTATTGATTTTTTTGTTTTGTTTTAGGGTTCACAGTTATAGATCTCGCAACGAATAAAGAATTTTCTCTCCCCTTCCAGAGCTGCTGGACTCCATGGGAGTAAAGTAGCCTTATTCTGCAGAGAATTTTCTTTTAAGATGATGGGTCAGTCTTGGGATGAAGGTGACCGGATTTAATGATCTTCCTGAGAACTGGAGGAACAGAAACCACCCTGATGGCTATCCTTCCTTATATTTCTGGGATGAGAACCAGCACACCAGTCTGTCTCATTGAGTAATTTGTGTTGGATTCTGGTTTTCATAGCTAAAAAATATTTCATTTGTATAGCTACAATAACCATTGATAGCTTTATTAATTACTTACTGTATGATAAACAACATAGTAACCTTTCTGAACACATTTTAATTTCACAATAACTCCATGAGGCAAGTGTTTTTAAAATATTTAATTTTATTTTTATGTGTATGTTTGTGTGAACATGTTCTAGCTACATGTTTGCAGGTGCCCAAAGAAGCCAGAAGAAGGTCTTGGTTTTCCTGAAGTGGGAGTTACAGGTGATTGTGATCTGTGAGACGTGGTTCCTGGAACAGAGCTTGGATCCCATGGAAGAGCCAAAAGTCATGTCTCCAGCCTCAAATATTTTTTCATTTTGCTTTGTTTCACAGCCTTTGATTTTTAATTCTGTGTATACATGTGTGTCTAAGTGTGGTGAGGCTCACATGAGTGACCATGGGGGCCAGAGAGGGTGCAGGATTCCACGGAGAAGGAGTCACAGCTGGTTGTGAGTCATCATGTCGTCGTCGTCGAAGGAAACTGAACTGAGCAGCAAGCCTTCTTAATTATAGAACCAATTCTCCAACCCAAGGCAAGCATTCTTGGCACCCCTTTGAAGGTGAAGAACCGAGAGCCTAATGTAATTTACCCAAGGTCAAGCAGCTTCTAGAAGGTAGGGCAGCATCTTAGTTTGGAAGTTCCTGCATCCTAATCTAAAGGCGTGGTCAGAATTGATGCATCAGCCTCTTCATGAAGGAATGCGCTTTTCCAGCGAAAGCTGTTGGATTCATCAGAGTGGAGCAGTAGTGTATCGGGGAAGCTGCTATAACTTCGGAGTGAATAACCAAGCATGGGCTAGAAAAAAGGAAAGCCAAGGATCTTGATGGAGTACTTTTGGTTCATGAAGATACATTAGGTGGGGGGTCTAATAGATGATTTCATCTGTTCTCTGGACAGGAGAGCAGATTCCAGTCTAATTCTTGCTCTCTGCCACCTTTGTTTAAGCCTCCCTCAGTTGGTCATGGCTTCATTCGGTCCACTTATTAACCTCTACATCATCTTAGTCGAACTTAGAATTCTTGAATCTCCCTAATTACCTCTCCAGAGCACACTTCTAACTTCATTCGTTAATTCCATCCATGTCAATCATACAAATGATCAGAAAATATCTCATCAGGCATATCTCACATGCCCCCACCTAAATAACTTCCTGTTTGTGCTGAGACCCGCCTAGCAATGAATGAATGATATCCACAGAGCGAGTGCATGCCATTTCCACACTCAGTTTCTTTATCCCTTTTGAGACAGAGTTTCACTGTGTAGTCCTGGCTGACATGGAGCTCCCTATGTAGACCAGGCTAGCCTCAAACTCATAGATATCTACCTGCCTCTGCCTCTGGAGTTCTGGGATTAGGGGTGTGTACTAACATGCCTATCTCGAGTATGTTAGGGGTTACTGGTATTTGAATTGGGGATCTCTTGGTCTACTACTGAGTTATTTTACCCCCTCTTCATTTTTTCTATTTATTTATTTAAGAATTTAATTTATGAGTGTGAATATATGTAAGGTGTGAAAGTGTGTGTGTGTGTGTGTGTGTGTGTGTGTGCATGTGCATATGTGTATGTCAGTGTGCATCTGAGCCACAAGAGGGCGCCAGGTGTTGTCTTCTATCACTTTTCACCTCATTCCTAGAGCATTCCCCCAGCCCCTGTTTTGATTGTAAGCAACTGATCCTCCTGTTTCTGTCCCCACCTTTAGTGCTGGGGTAACAGGGTGTGCGGGACCGCATTTGACTTTCGGATGGATGCTGGGCGTCAGAATTATGGCCCCCATGCGTGCGAAGCAAGTACTCTTAACTGTTGACCCACCTCGACAGTACTTGTTATTCTATTTTAAACAAATACGTAGTATTGCTATTTGCATTTTAAATTTTGCATAAATGAAGCTGTGTGTGGTGGAGCATATTTGAAATCTCAGGAGGCTGAGGGAGGAGGATTGTAACAGGTTCAAAGACAGTCTGAGATACATAATATCAGGCCAGCCAAGATTTGATGGTAAAAACTTATTCCAATGAAACAAAATTAAAACTCACATAAAAAAATCTGCTTACACTGCACAGTCAAGATTTTATCAATATTTAGTTTATTGCAAATCCATTACACCTTATAAATGTAAATAAGATCACTGTTTGTATTCTAATGAGTACTTAGTTTCTACAGGGTAGATTCTCAAGGGTGGAGCTGCCGCTTGTGAATGAATGAGTCAAGTTTAATAGGTTGCAAAAATCATTGTCCAAAATCCTGAAACAATTTATTTTCCTATTAGGGACATGTGAATGTCCATTTTCCCCATTCTTACCAACAATTCATATTAACAGATGTATTATTCTTTGAATGTTCTTGTTGATGTTAAGAATTGTGAGAAAATTGGCTACACCCCTCCCACACCCACGAACGCTTCCAGGCCTCTCCTGCCC
Source organism: Tokudaia tokunoshimensis (assembly GCA_036184795.1). Lineage (NCBI taxonomy): Eukaryota > Metazoa > Chordata > Mammalia > Rodentia > Muridae > Tokudaia > Tokudaia tokunoshimensis. The sequence goes on from BTHU01000007.1 coordinate 14,053,710, forward strand.
CGCACCGTGTCCAGTGCTCACACTCGGGTATGTTTCTGAGCTTCCCACTCTGCCCCGACTATGCACCGTCTCATTTTCCTGCGATACGACTTTATAACGAGTCTCGATGTCTTTGAGGGCGAGCCCTGTTTCATTATTTGTCAGAACTGTCCTGCCTGTTCTTTGACCTTTGTTGTTCTATAGGAATTTTAGCATCAGCTTGACAGGGTCTGTGGAAACCTCAGTGGACTCAGTCAGAATGCATTGACTTTATAGATTCATTTTTAAAGAGACGCCATCTCTAAACACTGCCCGCTTCTTACTCATGAACACTACAATGAGGGAAATTTCTCATTTCCCTCCCTGACGTGTCTCAAAATTTACTTGCTTAAGTAAATCTGTATATTGTTTCCCTGATAGCAATACAGATTAATCCGGTTTGTCAACTACATGCTTACTGTTTCAGTTGCTGCTCGTGACTGAGGCAATTTTTATAGTTGTGCCTTTTAATTGGATGTTGCCTGTATATAGGGAGGTTATTGATTTTTGTGTATGATTTTTATATCCATCAAGCTCTTACTGCTTTTAATAGTTTCTTTATATATTCTCACAGATCTTTGTGTGTAAACAGTTGTTATCTGTGAACAATGACAGCACTGACTCTTGTCTAGTCTCTACATCTCTCCCCCCTGCCACCTCCCACCCCTGCAAGTCTTGTTATTTTAGCTGCAGTATCCAGGAAAACACCAAATACAAGTGGAGTTAAAGGCCATTGTCCTAGCTATGATAAAATAGCCTGAAAAAGCAAATTAAAGGAGAAAGGGTTTATTTCAGTACCTATCTATAAACGTCTATCTTTATGAGGATGTCAAAGTAGCATGAACTTGAAGCAGCTAGTTTTATCCACATACAAGAAAAAAAAGGCTTGTGCTGAACTCATTTTCTTCAGTCTTATACATTTCAGGGTCCAAACCCTGGAAATGGTGCCATCAATAATGGGCAGGTCTTCCCACGTCAGCAAATCAATCAGTCTAGACAATCCCTCACTGAGACTCTCTTCCCGGGTGATTCTAGACTGTTTATTTTTTGAGTCACAAAAGGATTTGGTTTTCTCCTTCCACCACATGGGTTCCAGCAAGGGCTTTTACCTGCTGCACTATCTCACTGGTCCAAGCTTTTATTACCTATATGGAAAGTTTTGGTTTCCATATAGTCCATATTCAAACAGTTTCTTGACAATTAAAACTAATCATTACAGGCGTTGGTATTACAGAAAGAGCAGTGCGTAAACATGTTAGTCTTCAACCTGATAGTTGAAAGGTGTTGTTTTTAAGACAGATTTATTTTATTTTTATTGTGTGTGTGTATATGTGTGCACGTACCCGTGTGTGTGTGCATGTGCATGTGTTCACATGAATGCAGGTGCCTATGAAAGTCAGAAGAGGGAATTGTGTCCTCTCAATCTGGAGTTAACGGCAGTTGTGGACTGCCATGTGGGTGTTGGGGACTTAACTTGGTTCCTCTGAAGTGTTCTTAACCACCAAGTCATCTCTCTAGTCTCTTCTTGAGGTCTTTCTTAATGGAGACCCTCTGTCAAACAAAGATATTCTCCCCTATTCTCAGTTGCTAAGTTTCTATAATATGTTGGGATTGAGTTTTATTTGTTCTTCTGAAGTTTGGAGATTTCCATTTTTCATCCCAACATATTAGTGTGGTTCTATTTTGATTGATTTTCTAATATTAATTATCTTTGGATTTCTGAGATAGGCCTTTATTAGTCTTGGTGTATTTATGAACTACTTCTATAGTAGGAAAGTGTTCAAAGTTTTTTAAAAGTTCAATATTTTTTCTCTATTTTATTCTTCCCTCTTAGCATACGTTTCAACATGTTCAAGTTGTTATTAGAATGTCATAGTAAAGAAAATAATGCTTCAATTATTAACTTATTTAACATTGTGAATGGATGCGACTATAAGAAACAGTATGACACTGTTCACTGAAATCAAGGCACTGATTTTTTAAAAACATTTTTTATTTAATTTTTTTATACAAAATATTTGATCATGTTTTCTTCCCTATCTTTTTTCAACTTTATGTTGATTCTTTGTGAATTTTACATCACACATTTCAATCTGATTCATCTCCCTTCAAACCTGTCCCTCTGCCCCTGCAGCCCTACCAAAGAAAACAAAATTAAAATCAACAACAACAACAACAACATTTTGTTGTTGTTGTTGTGGAAGCTGCAGTGTGTCACAGTGTATCACACAGTATACCCTTTTGTCCAAACAGCTTAATTACAAATGTTCATGGTAATACGTCATTGGTGTGGTTTGGGGCCCCTGGCTTCTGCTACACTATCACTGGAACCTCACTGGGGCTCCTCTAGGATATCCTCTTGTTGCCTCGTGTCATGGATCTGCAGGACTGGCTCCTTCCCATGCTCTAGTAGTTCACAGATGGGGTAGAAGTTGGGGTGGGCTGATTAAAAACCCTGGATCTGGACCTGGGAGGTGGCTGTGTTGTTCAGCCTACCTAGTGCCACTAGGGACAGCTTTGTCCAGGTGAGGGGTACACCCAGCTCTCCTGCTTGCTACTATCAGCAAGAGGTGGGTCTCTCTCTCTCTCTCTCTCTCTCTCTCTCTCTCTCTTTCTCTCCCTGTCTTGCCTCCTCATGGACTCTCCCATACTTATGCCACCAAGGCCAGCTCTCCCATACAACCCAGGCAAGTGGTTGGGCCACTCTCCTGCCTGCCCATGACAGTGACTGTTGTAGGTGGGGATCTCCTCTATGCCCACTCCACTGTATGGCTAGTTAGGGGTAGGGCCAGTGAGGGATGGATCCGGCTTTCCTGCTGCTGTCATGACATTGGATTTAGCCTCCCCACCAGTTGTAGGTGGTGAAGAGTGTTTGTGTGTGTGTGTGTGTGTGTGTGTGTGTGTGTATGTGAGAGAGAGAGAGAGAGAGAGAGAGAGAAATCTCCTGCACCCATGACACTACATGGCAGACGAGGGGTGGGAAGCCAGTTCTCCTGAATGCTACAGCTCGTATGTGTGTGGGGGTGAGTCCAGGGACTTTCACATGGCCTTCGGTGGTAACATGGGCAATGGACATCGACACAGACCCCTTGACCCCCATGCTTCAGGGTCATGGACCTAGCATGGCCCTCTGTGGCAGTACAGGCTGGGATCTCACCATGGCCTGTGACATACATGAGACAGCACAGGCTGTTCACATCAGGCTGCTCCTCACCATCCTTGAGTGCCTCGTTCTGCATCCCTTCACAGTGCACACACGGTTCTGCTTGTCTTTCTCTTCCGTCTTTCCACCACACACTCATGGTGGGTGGGCCACAGAGCCATGGGTATCTTCCACCTGCCCGTGCCACGTGGTTGCAGGTGGACCTCTCTCATTTCTTAATTTTATAGTACTTTAGTCACAAAGTATGATCTCTGTGTTATAAAATGTTCAGAATCTATTGGATCTTCCTTTATGGGCAAAGTCCTTATTAATTTTTGGTGAAAGAAGAAACACACCATCTGGTGAAATTTATTCATTGTGATGTTTTTGGATTTTTTTTTTTTAAAAGTTTACTTCATTTTATTGTTTTATGTTTTGCCTGTGTGCACGTTTGTGCACCTGTACTTGTAGTGTCTCTGGTGACCAGAAGGAGGCATTGGATTTGCTGGAACTGGAATTACAGAGGGTTGTGAGCTGCTGTGTGGGTGCTGAGGATTTTTCTGGAAGAGTATCCTAACCCTTGAGCCATTTTTTCCAGCCCCTACTTTACATATTTTGAAGCAATATTATTAAGTATTTGCAAGTTCAAGGTTATATGAATTATTTTATAATTAGTGTTTTCTCAATTAAATTTGGTTTTGTATGGTTTGCATCAACTGCATGAAATTCATGGTTAGCCTTTGCCAGTTATACATTTTTCCACCTTTTTACTTCCGTCTTTTTGACAGTAGGTATTGTTTTCATAAGCAATATATAATTGACTGTGAGTGTGTTTTAAATGTATACATATAAGATTAGTGAATTCAAGACTGCATGCTTGTTGTGATGATTGATGTCTTTACGCACCTCTACTATTTAAAATATTTATTTAATTTTATCTGTTTGTTTGTGTCTGTGTATGTATGAGCCACAGCCTACATGTGTAGGTCAGAGGACAACTTGCAGGAATTAGTTCTTTCCTTCTACCATGTAGCTTCCTGGGATCAAACTCAGGCCACCAGGCTTGGCTACCTTGCTACCTTCTTTGTATTGTCTTAGAAACTAATCTTTTAGTGGTATACAAAGTAACTGATTTTCACACATATTATATTTTATTCTTCTTTATTCCACAGTCTTCCCCCATCTTGCCACTTTCTGGACTTTCATCTGTCCAGTTCCCTTCCTGCTTCTACCTAGTGTGTATTCTGTTTCCCTCTCTTGCTCTTTCTCCTCCCTTTAGCCCCTTTCCCTCCCCTCTGTCCATTTTCTACTTGCCTCAACACATGAATACATGTATTGGGTAAATCTAGATTTCATGTATGAGAGGAAATATGTAATGTTTGTCTGAGTTTGGATTCTTTCACTAGCACAACAGTTTCTAGTTCCATTCATCTTCTTGTCAGTGTCATAGTTTTATTTTATATGGAGTATAGAGATGAATAGTCAATTATGTATATGTTTCATGTTTTGTTTTTTCAATCACCTGCTGACGTGTATCTAGGCTGGTTCTATACCTTTTCTATTATGATCGAATTGCCATTAATGTGGGTAGGAACATGCCTTTGTGGTTTCTTTGGATGTATTCTTTGGAGTCACATTCTCTCTCTCTCTCTCTCTCTCTCTCTCTCTCTCTCTCTCTCTCTCTCTCTCTCTCTCTCTCTCTCCCTAATTGACTGTTTGATATAGCCATGCCTTTAGATACTTTATAAGATCCTCTTTCGATCATTCTATCATTCTTCTCCACCCCAAGCCCTTTCAATCCACAATACTAGGAAGGAGAGAAAGAAGGATGGAGAGAAAAGTGGGTACCAATCTCATTAGACTACTGCCTGCTGATTTGGGGTGCCGAGTTCCTTGGGGAGATGTTGGTCTTTGTCTTCGGGATATCTCCAACCAGAAACCAGCAACAGCAGGAGCATCAGGAGTATCAAGATATCAGGAGCCCCAGGAGCAGGTGGCGCATCAGAAGCAGCAGGCGCATCAGGAGCAGAGGGAGCATCAGAAGCAGCGGGAGCATCAGAAGCAGCGGGAGCATCAGAAGCAGCAGTAGCAGCAAAAGCAGCAAGAGCAGGGGAAGCATCTGGAGCAGGTGGAGCTTCAGAAGCAGCAGGAGCAGCAGCAGGAACATTGGGGGCGGGGAAGTAGGAGGAGTAGCAGCTGTTGCACCACTGGGGCACTAGCATTTTTATACCCTCTCAAGAGTCCCCAGAATTCCAAATGTCATATGCTTGCAAAAACTATCTGCTACTGGCAAAATTGTACCCCTACTAGAGCACGAGGCAAATCATAGTCTGTTGCTGTGGACAGTCTAAAGCAGCCCCATAACCCACACTGGGGTCAGAAAGAAGACATATTCCTATAACATTTCTGTATTTAAATACACTGAATTTCTTGATATAGTTTGAGTTTCCCTTACTCTGTGCACTTTGCCCCTTTGCCTTCCAGTTTAGAACTTGTACACTGCTTTAATTTTTTGGTGCTCTTGTTACATTGTCCATGCATAATGAAGGTCAAAAGTCCCAATTTTAAGCATTCTAGGGTCTTTTATGAAAGAGTCAAAGCTTCTGACTTTAATATCATTGTGTAGTATTTTTATTACTGACTTACATGTACCCAGTAAGTTCTCTACTGAGAACTACTACAACTACTCTTTAACCCAGGGTCTAAACTGTCAACCAAGAGTTATACATGGTTCCAGTCAAAAATGTGGCAGGGGAATGCCTTGTCGGGCATCACTGGGAGGAGTGGTCCTTGGTCTGGTGAAGGCTCAGTAGATGCCCCAACAAAGGGAAATTGAGGTGGGGAGGAGGTTGGAAGCAGGGGGTGGGAGGAGGAGTTAGGGGTTTTCTGGGAGGGGGGAAACCAGGAAAGGTTTTAGCATTGAAATGTAAATGAAGATTATATTCAATAAAAAAAAGAAAAATGTTTAATTTATTCTTTTAAAGCACATGTATACAGAACCAATCAATACTTTCTGCATTATTTTATAGCCAATGGTTACCTTGTTCCTGTATTCTCATTTCTTCACTGTAGGTTTTATTTCCTTTTTTTTTTGAGAAACATTCTTTTATATCAACATACAATAAATCAGGACAGTAAGTTTTGAAAAAAACACCATAAAACAATATTTAGGATGTTTCACTCACCCTAAAACTTTCCTTTTGCCATTTTTTCCTGCCAATTCCTTGCCCACCATTCTCAATGGCTTCACATATTTGTTATCTATGATCATTTAATGACTGTCCCATAAACAAATCATACAGTGGGTGGTCTATTTTTTTTTTTACTTCTTTCACTCCAATGTTTCATGGGCTTACTTAATTCTTTGTCATGCTTACAAATGTGTGTCACTGTGTAAATATGCCATCATGTGTTCTTGTCTTGTCATCGGCAATAGGCTTTCCCCAATGCCAATTTTATCCTCAGTCAGGGATCTGTTGTTCTCAGACCTTTAAATAGCTATTCAGGAAGCCAGACCATGTCTCCTGACTCCACTCTGTGACCTCATCTAATAATGCTAGCTATTAATTTCCTGGACTCTCACACCCCTTTGATCCTTCAAATCTCCATCCTTCACCTGGCACGATGATGCTATCTCCTAATGCTATCCCTCGTTCCTTCAGTTCTTGTAAGACCTCCAGAAGTATCTTAAAGCCAGACTTTCTCTGATGGTGCAGATGCTGTCCTCAGCAAGTTGAAATTAGCTGTTGTATGAGGCAATTGTTAACAGCACCCACTAATACATAACGAGTAGTTCCAATACAATGTAGTAGTAACGAGTAGTTACTATGTAAAGCAGTTACCGTGTGGTGGCTATTAGCTAAATATTTTATTTAGATTAGTAGAGGATTGTTAAATTGTTTGATACTCACCATAACCCTATGAACATGCTCACTTTACCCATAAGACTTAATTAAAGACAGGAAATGGTATATGTAATAAATACTGAGTCAAGATTTGAACTTGGGCTGTCTCTATACCTTGGATTTTGTGTATGTGTGTTTTTTTATTAGATATTTTCTTTATTTACATTTCAAATGTTATCCCCTTTCCTTGTTTCTCCTCCAAAAACCCCCTATTCCACCCCCTCCCCTGCTCACTAACCCACCCACTCCCGCTTCCCTGTCCTGGCATTCCCCTACACTGGGGCATCGAGCCTTCACAGGTCCAAGGGCCTCTCCTCTCATTGATGTCCGACAAGGCCATTCTCTGCTACATATGTGGCTGGAGCCATAGGTCCCTTCATGTGTATTCTTTGGTTGGTGGTTAAGTCCCTGGGAGCTCTGGGGGTACTGGTTGGTTCATATTGTTGTTCCTCCTACGGGGATGCAAACCCCTTCAGTTCCTTTGGTCCTTTCTCTAGCTCCTCCATTGCGGATGCTGTGCTTAGTTCAATGGTTGGCTGTGAGCATCCACTTCTGTATTTGTCAGGCACTGGCAGAGCCTCTCAGGAGACAGCTGTATCAGGCTCTTGTCAGCATGCACTTGTTGGCATTCACAATAGTATCTGGGTTTGGTAACTCTACATGGGATGGATCCCTAGGTAGGGCAGTCTCTGGATGGCCTTTCCATCAGTTTCTGCTCCATGCTGTCTCTATATCTCCTCCCATGAGTATTTTGATCCCCCTTCTAAGAAGGACTGAAGTATCCACACTTTGGTTTTCCTTCTTCTTGAGCTTTATGTGCTCTGTGAATTGTATCTTGGATACTCCGAACTTCTGGGCTAATATCCACTTATCAGTGAGTGCATACCATGTGTGTTCATTTGTGATTGGATTACCTCACTCAGGATGATATTTTCTAGTTCCATCCATTTGCCTAAGAATTTCATGAATTCATTTTTTTAATAGCTGAGTAGTACTCCATTGTGTAAATGTACCACAATTTCTGTACCCATTCCTCTGTTAAGAGACATCTGGTTTGTTTCCAGCTTCTGGCTATTATAAATAAGACTGCTATGAACATAGTGGAACATGTGTTCATAGTACCTGTTGCAGTATTTTCTGGGTATATGCCCAGGAGTGGTATAGCTGGGTCCTCAGTAGTACTATGTCCAATTTTCTGAGGAACCACCAAACTGATTTCCAGAGTGGTTGACCAGCTTGCAATCCCACCAGCAGTGGAGGAATGTTCCTCTTTCTCCACATCCTCACCAGCATCTACTGTCACCTGAGTTTTTGATCTTAGCCATTCTGACTGGTGTGAGGTGGAATCTCAGGGTTGTTTTGATTTGCATTTCTCTGATGACTAAGGATGTTGAACATTTCTTTAGGTGCTTCTGAGTCATTTGGTATTCCTCACTTGAGAATTCTTTGTTTAGCTCTGTACCCAATTTTTTAATAGGATTATTTGGTTCTCCTGAGTCTAAATTCTTGATTTCTTTGTATATATTGGATATTAGCCCTCTATTGGATGTAGGATTGGTTGCCATTTTGTCCTATTGACAGTGTCCTTTGCCTTACAGAAGAATTCTTCTCTCATATGTTACATACTGACTGTGGTTGTACCTTGGACTCTTAAATAACGTTTCAATTACAATGTGAATCTCCTTTTATTTCACCTGACTAAGTACTCAGGCTGTAGTTTCCTTTTGATGACAAGACATTTGTTAGTTACTTACAAATCTTTCTGCCTGTGGTTTGTGGATTGTAATGATTTCTATATAAAGTGTGGCTCTGTCTCCAGGGAGAGTCTCATTTCTGGACGAAGCTTCTTAGATCAGAGAGTCTTTGCCTCCCCTTTCTCCTTAGTGATAGCCAGTTAAAATCAGGGAACAAGTTGAAATCAGAGTTAAATATGTTAAGTCTGTGTATTAAATATGTCACCACAGGTGGGCCACTGTGTCAATCTCCTGGAAGACCTTTGGGTTGTTAAATGATGATTTAGCAGTGGCAACTGGCTGAGCCTTAGACTTCAGTGGAGTGGCTGGAGTAGGTTATTTCCAGGTTACTACAAAGATTCCTTTAAATCTCCAGAGCATCTTACATCATTTCTTACTTGCAACTTGGGAGGAGACGAGCTGATTTCCCAGGAAACTTGGTGTCTTGCTTGGATGAATAAAGGTTATAAATACAGGCGGGGTGACAGGTCAATTGGCTGTTTGCAATTCAAACCTTCCTTCAGTGTGCATGAACTCATGGAAGGGGGAAGAGGGAGGGAGGGAGGGAGGGAGGGAGAGAGAGAGAGAGAGAGAGAGAGAGAGAGAGAGAGAGAGAGACAGAGAGAGAGAAAGACAGAGAGAGAGACAGAGAGACAGAGAGAGACAGAGAGACAGAGACAGAGACTGGATTTGTTGTCCTTTGGTTTACAGAGCACATATAGATTAGAAAAGAAAGTGCAATTGTTGGAATAATTCAGTCCGAGTGCACCCTGGAGGGACACTAAACAAAATAACCGAGAATAGCCAGGAGAGAGAGAATGGAGAAAGATAAGGAACAAAGAGTGTGAGAAACTGGCCTTTACCCATTGAACTGACAGGGCCACAAAATGAACCAGAGTCACTTGGAAGAGTGAAGTCCTTCACATGATTCCTAGTTGGCTTGGAGGGTCACAGCTTTGAGTTATTAATGAAGAAACAGAAGATGACACAGGTTTGAGTTTGCCAGAAGGTTCTTTTACCCAAACTTCTGCTCTGTGGAAAGCAGGCAAACATATTCATGTAACGATTGATCTTAGATGTTTCTAGAGAGGATCCCTCACGTCTCTGGGACATTAAGGAGAGTCTTTGCTTGTATCTCAGTTACCATGAAGTCCAAAGATGACCAATACTCTGCCTCCAAGGTTCTCACCAATCAGAAGAGTTGTTTCCCCTCAGGAGCTAAGGTGTGAGAACAGATATCTCCTTGGGCTGAGAGAAGAGACAGAGTTCACTGGTTCAATGTTGGGGAAGGAAAGGCTCACTTGTTACTGATTTCCTTTCAGATCTTTAGAGTACAGGTCAGCGTACAAGACCCTGAAGGCTTCTCAGAGTACAGTCACATCACTGAGCCTCAGAAAGTATTCCCCGAAGGGTAGACTGTTCTCTTTATTGAAGAGGCTTCCAAGCTTGACCTGAGTGATCAAGTCTGCCCTTTAGGCCTGATATGCTGTCCCATGAGGAGGGCAAGCATTTGCTGGGGAACTGGATTTAGAAGGACTTTTTTTCCAGAGAAGCAAAAACAGAACCAGTGAGATTTCTCTCTCTCTCTCTCTCTCTCTCTCTCTCTCTCTCTCTCTCTCTCTCTCTCTCTCTCTGTGGTGTGTGTATGTGTGCATGCACATACAAGTACATGAATGCACACATGCACCTGTGGAAGCCAGAAATTGATGTCAGGTGACTCTACATTGTTTTATTGAACCTGGAAGTTGCCATTTTGTTTAGATTGACTGGTTATTGAGTCCTCAGGATTCTCCTTTCTACCTTCCCAGCAATGGGTATATGAAAAAAAAAAAAAAGCTGCTGTGCCTGGCTTTTTACATGGGTGCTGTGAAGACAAGTCTCCATACTTGAGTAGAAAGCAATTACCCATTGATCTAACTTTTTTCATGATAATATTGAATATTTTTCTTGAAAAGCATGTTGTTTTATTGAAAAAGGAAATAAAAACATATTATAATAAAATTGAAGATTTACATGGAAAATATTTCTGATAAAATAGAAGAGATACAGAAAAACACGTTAAAATTGACAATTTTCATGGAAAATTAAAAAGTAAAGTGGTAGACATAAAAACATTGCTAAATTAATTGTAAAAGGAAGTAGAAACATTTTATGATAGAACTGAAGATTAATGTGGGAAATATTTCTGATAAAATTGTAGAAAAATGAACAAAAACATGTTAAAATTGAAGATTATCATGGAAAATTTTATATAGATATAATTATGGTAGGCATAAAAGTATTCCCAAGTGGATTGAAAGTGTAATTATAAACATTTTCTGATGAAGTTGAAGATTTACATGGAAAATATTCTGATAAAATTGAAGAAATATATAGGAAAACATGTTGAAATTAAAGATTATCATGGAAAATTATACAGATAAAATGGTAGGCATAAAAACAATTCTAAGTTGATTGAAAGTGGAATTATAAACATTTTCAAGTAAAATTGAAGATTTGCATGGAAAATATTTCTGATAAAATTCAAGAAATATATAGAAAAACATGTTGAAATTAAAGATTATCATGGGAAATTATACAGATAAAATGGTAGGCATAAAAATAATTCTAAATTAATTGAAGGTGGAATTATAAACATTTTCAAGTAAAATTGAAGATTTACGTGGAAAAAATTTCTGATAAAATTCAACAAATACATAGAAAGACATGTTAAAGTTGACTATTTCATGGAAAATTGTACAGATAAAATGATAGACATAAAAAACCTTTCTAAATTAATTGAAAGTGGAATTAAAAACATTTTGTGATAAAATCAGAGATTTATATGGAAAACATTTCTGATAAAATAGAAGAAATATATAGAAAAACATGTTAAAATTGAAGATTATCATGAAAAATAATGCAGATAAAATGATAGACATAAATACATTACTAAATTAATTGAAAGAGGAATTACAAACATTTTCTGATAAAATTGAAGATTTACATGAAAAATATTTCTGTTAGTCTATGTCTTTTTTTTGGGGAATTGAGTCCATTGATTTTATAAGATATTAAGGAATAGTGATTGTTGCTTCCTGTTATTTTTGATGTTCTTTTTATGTCTGTGTGGTCATCTTCTTTTGGGTTTGTTGGAAGATTACTTTCTTGCTTTTTCTAGTGTGTATTTCCCTCCTTGTATGGGCGTTTTCCATCTATTATCTTCTGTGGAGCTGGATTTGTGGGAAGATATTGTGTAAATTTGGTTTTATCATGGAATATCTTGGTTTCTCCATCTATGGTGATTGAGTTTTGCTGGGTATAGTAGTCTGGGCTGGCATTTGTGTTCTCTTAGGGTCTGTATGAGATCTGTCCAGGATCTTCTAGCTTTCATCGTCTCAGGTGAGAAGTCTGGTGTAATTCTGATAGGCCTGCCTTTATAGGTTATTTGACCTTTTTCCCTTACTGCTTTTAATATTCTTTCTTTGTTTAGTGCATTTGGTGTTTTGATTATTATGTGCTGGGAGGACTTTCTGGTCTGGTCCAGTCTATTTGGAGTTCTGTAGGTTTCTTGTATGTTCATGGGCATCTCTTTCTTTAGGTTAGGGAAGCTTTCTTCTCTAATGTTGTTGAAGATATTTACTGGTCCTTTAAGTCGGAAATCTTCGCTCTCTTTTATACCTATGATCCTTAGGTTTGGTCTTCTCATTGTGTCCTGGATTTCCTGGATGTTTTGGCTCAGGAGTTTTTTGCATTTTGCATTTTCTTTGACTGTTGAGTCAATGTTTTCTATCGTGTCTTCAGCACCTGAGATTCTTTCTTCTATCTCTTATATTCTGTTGTTGATGACTGCATGTATGACTCCTGATTTCTTTCCAAGGTTTTCTATCTCCAGAGTTGTCTCTCTTTGTGATTTCTTCATTGTTTCTACCTCCATTTTTAGATCCTGGATGGTTTTGTTCAGTTCCTTCACTTGATTGTTTGTGTTCTCCTGTAATTCTTTAAGGGATTTTTGTGTTTCCTCTTTAAGGGCTTTTACCATTTGACCCATGTTCTCCTGTATTTCTTTAAAGGAGTTATTCATGTCCTTCTTGATGTCCTCTAACAGCATCGTGAGATGAGACTTTAAATCCAACTCTTGCTTTTCTGGTGTGTTGGGGTATCTGGGACTTGCTGTGGTGGGAGAACTGGGCTCTGATGTTGCCAAATAGCCTTGGTTTCTGTTGGTAGGGTTCTTGAGCTTGCCTTTTGCCATCTGGTTATCTCTGGTGTTAGTTGGTCTTATTGTCTCTAGCTGGAGCTTGCCCCTTCTATGGGACTGTAATCCTGTGTCTGTACTCCTGGAAGACCCACTCTCTTCTGGCAGGGTCTGTGCGTAGAGGGCTGTGGAGCTGTCTGGTTCCCAGTTGCAAATGGTGGCTGGAAGGGAAGACTCCTGTCCCAGCTGCTCCATTGATCGTATGCCCAGTGTGCTCCTAGCTGTACCCCTCCAGAGAGAAGGTGGTGATCTCACCTCTGCACTCAGAAGTGAAATCGCTGCTAGGAGATCATTCTCTCCTGGTGGGCTAAGCACAGAAGGCTATGGAGATGCCTGGTTCCCTGCTGCAAATGGCGGCTCTATTTTTTTTTTTCTGGCCTAATATCCACTTCAGTGAGTGCATACTGTGTGTGTTCTTTTGTGATTGGGTTACCTCACTCAGGATGATATTTTCTAGTTTCATCTGTTTGCCTAAGAATTTCGTGAATTCATTGTTTTAAATAGCTGAGTAGTACTCCATTGTGTAAACGTACCACAGTTTCTGTATCCATTCCTCTTTTGGGGGACATCTGGGTTCTTTCCAGCTTCTGGCTATTATAAATAAGGTTTCTATGAACATAGTGGAGCATGTGTCCTTATTACATGTTGGAGAATCTTCTGGGTATATACCCAGGAGTAGTATATACCCAGGAGTGGTATAGCTGGGTCCTACAGTAGTACTATGTCCAATTTTCTGAGGAACCTCCAAACTGATTTCCAGAGTGGTTGTACCAGCTTGCAATCCCACCAGCAGTGGAGGAGTGTTCCTCTTTCTCCACATCCTCCACAGCACCTGCTATCACCTGAGTTTTTTTTTTATTATTTATTTTATTTTATTTTTTTAAATTACATTCCAAATCACTTCCCCTTTCCTGTTTCCTCCCTCCCCGAAAGTCCCATAAGCCCCCTTCCCTCCCTCTGTTCTCCATTCAACCCCCTCTCCTTACTCTGTCCTGGCGTTCCCCTACATCCAGTCTTTCCAGGACCAGGGGTCTCTCCTACCATCTTTTTAGAAATCTATTGATATGCGGATTGTGTCTAGGGTATTCCGAGATTCTGGGTCAATATCCCCTTATCAGTGACTGCATACCATGTGTGTTCTTTTGTGATTGGGTTACCTCACTAAGGATGATATTTTCAAGATCTGACCATTTGCCTAGGAATTTCGTGAATTCATTGTTTTTAATTGCAGAGTAGTATTCCATTGTGTAGATATACCACATCTTCTGAATCCATTCCTCTGTTGAGGGACATCTGGGTTCTTTCCAGCTTCTGGCTATTATAAATAAGGCTGCTATGAACATAGTGGAGCATGTGTCCTTATTGCATGCAGGTAAAGTCTCTGGGTATATGCCCAGGAGTGGTATAGCCAGATCCTCCGGGAGTGTCATGCCCAGTTTTCTGAGGAACCGCCAGACTGCTTTCCAGAGTGGTTGTACCAGCTTGCAATTCCACCAGCAGTGGAGGAGTGTTCCTTTTTCTCCACATCCTCGCCAACAACTGCTGTCTCCTGTGTTTTTGATCTTAGCCATCCTGACTGGTGTGAGATGGAATCTCAGGGTTGTTTTGATTTGCATTTCCCTAATGACTAAGGATGATGAACATCTCTTTAGGTGCTTCTCAGCCATTAGATATTCTTCAGGTGAGAACTCTTTGTGTAGCTCTGTACCCCATTTTTTAATAGGGTTATTTGCCTCTCTGGAGTTTAACTTCTTGAGTTCTTTGTATATATTGGATATTAGCCCTCTGTCGGATGTAAGGTTGGTAAAGATCATTTCCCAGTTAGTTGGTTGCCGCTTTGTCTTTTTGACAGTGTCTTTTGCCTTGCAAAAACTTTGTAATTTAATGAGGTCCCATTTGTCTATTCTTGATCTTAGAGCATAAGCTATTGGAGTTCTGTTCAGGAAATTCTCCCCTGTGCCCATATGTTCAAGGTTCTTCCCTAGTTTCCCTTCTATTAGTTTCAGTGTGTCTGGTTTTATGTGGAGATCTTTGATCCACTTAGAATTGAGCTTAGTGCAAGGAGATAAGGATGGGTCAATTTGCATTCTTCTGCATGTTGACCTCCAGCTGAGCCAGCACCATTTGTTGAAAAGGCTATCTTTTTTCCACTGGATGGTTTTAGCTCCTTTGTCAAAGATCAAGTGACCATAGGAGTGTGGATTCATTTCTGGGTCTTCAATTCTGTTCCATTGATCTACATGTCTGTTACTGTACCAATACCATGCGGTTTTTAACACTATTGCTCTGTAGTACAGCTTGAGGTCCGGGATACTGATTCCCCCAGAGGTTCTTTTACTCTTGAGAATAGTTTTAGCTATTCTGGGTTTTCTGTTATTCCAGATGAATTTTTGAATTGCTCTTTCTAACTCTATGAAGAATTGAGTTGGGATTTTGATGGGGATTGCATTGAATCTGTGTATTACTTTTGGTAAGATGCTCATTTTTACTATATTAATCCTGCCAATCCATGAGCATGGCAGATTTTTCCATCTTCTGAGGTCTTCTTCAATTTCTTTCTTCAGAGACTTGAAATTCTTGTCATACAGATCTTTCACTTGTTTGGTTAGAGTCACGCCAAGATACTTAATATGGTTTGTGGCTATCGTGAAGGGTATTATTTCTCTTACTTCTTTCTCAGCCTGCTTATCCTTTGAGTATAGGAAGGCTTCTGACTTGCTTGAGTTGATTTTATATCCGGCCACTTTGCTGAAGTCATTTATCAGCTGTAGGAGTTCTCTGGTGGAGTTCTTTGGGTCGCTTAAGTATACTATCATATCGTCTGCAAATAGTGATAGTTTGACTTCTTCCTTTCCAATTTGTATCCCTTTGACCTCTTTTTGTTGTCTAATTGCTCTAGCTAGAACTTCAAGTACTATATTGAAAAGATATGGAGAGAGAGGGCAGCCTTGTCTAGTCCCTGATTTTAGTGGGATTGCTTCAAGTTTCTCTCCATTTAGATTGATGCTGGCTACCGGTTTGCTGTAAATTGCTTTTACTATGTTTAGATATGGGCCTTGAATTCCTGATCTTTCCAAGACCTTTAGCATGAAAGGATGCTGAATTTTGTCAAATGCTTTCTCAGCATCTAATGAGATGACCATGTGGTTTTTTTCTTTGAGATTGTTTATGTAGTGGATTACATTGATGGATTTCCTTATATTGAACCATCCCTGCATCCCTGGGATGAAGCCTACTTGATCGTGGTGAATGATCGTTTTGATGTGTTCTTGGATTCGGTTGGCAAGAATTTTATTGAGTATTTTTGCATCGATATTCATAAGAGAGATTGGCCTGAGATTCTCTTTCTTTGTCGGATCTTTGTGTGCTTTTGGTATTAGTGTACTTGTGGCTTCATAGAACGAGTTGGGTAGTGTTCTTTCTGTTTCTATTTTGTGGAACAGTTTGAAGAGTATTGGTGTTAGGTCTTCTTTGAAGGTCTGATAGAATTCTGCACTAAAACCATCTGGACCTGTGCTTTTTTTGGTTGGAAGACTTCCAATGACAACTTCTATTTCTTCAGGGGTTATAGGACGGTTTAGATGGTCTATTTGATCCTGATTTAATTTTGGTACTTGGTATCTGTCAAGGAAATTGTCCATTTCTTCAAGATTTTCTAGTTGTGTTGAATACAGGTTTTTGTAGTAGGATCTGATGATTTTTTGAATTTCCCCAGTTTCTGTTGTTATCTCTCCCTTTTCGTTTCTGATTTTATTAATTTGGATACTATCTCTGTGCTCTCTGGTTAGTCTGGCTAAGGGCTTATCTATCTTGTTGATTTTCTCAAAGAACCAACTCCTTGTTTTGTTGATTCTTTGTATGGTTTTATTTGTTTCTACTTGATTGATTTCAGCCCTGAGTTTGATGATTTCCTGCCTTCTACTCCTCTTTGGTGTATTTGCTTCTTTTTGTTCCAGGGCTTTCAGGTGTGCCATTAAGCTGTTAGTGTATGCTGTCTCCCGTTTCTTTTTGGTGGCACTCAGGGCTATGAATTTTCCTCTTAGCACTGCCTTCATTGTGTCCCATAAATTAGGGTATGTTGTGCCTTCATTTTCATTAACTTTCAAAAAGTCTTTGATTTCTTTCTTTATTTCCACCTTGACCAAGTTATCATTGAGTAGAGCATTGTTCAGCCTCCATGTGTACGTTGGTTTTCTTTTGTTTTTGTTGCCATTGAAGACCACCCTTATTCCATAGTGATCTGATAGGAGGCATGGGATTATTTCTATCTTCTTGTATCTGTTGAGGTCTGATTTGTGACCAATTATATGGTCAATTTTGGAGAAGGTACCATGAGGAGCTGAGAAGAAGGTGTATTCTTTAGCTCTAGGATGAAATGTTCTATATATATCAGTTAGTTCCATTTGGTCCAAGGCTTCAATTAGATTCACTGTGTCCCTGTTTAGTTTCTGCTTTCCTGAACGATCCATTTCAGAGAGCGGGGTGTTGAAGTCACCCACTATTATTGTGTGCGGTGCGATGTGTGCTTTGAGTTTTAGTAAAGTTTCTTTTACGAATGAGGGTGCCCTTGCATTTGGAGCATAGATATTCAGAATTGAGAGTTCTTGATGGTGGATTTTCCCCTTGATTAGTATGTAGTGTCCTTCTGTGTCTTTTTTGATGACTTTAGGTTGAAAATCAATTTTATCCGATATTAGGATGGCTACTCCACCTCGTTTCTTGGGGCCATTTGCTTGTAAAATTGTTTTCCAGCCTTTTACTCTGAGGTAGTGTTTGTCTTTGACACTGAGGTGCGTTTCCTGCATGCAGCAAAATGCTGGGTCCTGTTTACGTATCCAGTCTGCTAGTCTATGTCTTTTAATTGGGGAATTGAGACCATTGATATTAAGAGAGATTAAGGCATAGTGATTATTGCCATCTGCCATTCTTGACGCTATCTTTATGTTTGAGTGGTCATCTACTTTTGGGTTTGATTCAAGAAGGTTATTATCTCATTTTTTCCAGGGTGTTGTTTCTCTCCCTGTATTGGAGGTTTCCACCTATTATCCGTTGCAGGGCTGGATTTGTGGAAAGATATTGTGAAAATTTGGTTTTATCATGGAATATCTTGGTCTCTCCATCTATGGTGATTGAGAGTTTTGCTGGGTATAGTAGTCTAGGCTGGCATTTGTGCTGTCTTAGTGTCTGCATGAGATCTGCCCAGGATCTTCTGGCTTTCATAGTCTCTGGTGAGAAGTCTGATGTGATTCGGATAGGTCTTCCTTTGTATGTTACTTGGCCCTTTTCTCTTACTGCTTTTAGTATTCTTTCTTTGTTTAGAACATTCGGTGTTTTGATTATTATGTGACGGGAGGTATTTCTGTTCTGGTCCAGTCTGTTTGGAGTTCTGTAGGCTTCTTGTACGTTCATCGGCATCTCTCTCTTTAAGTTAGGGAAGTTTTCCTCCATAATTTTGTTGAAGATGTTTACTGGCCCTTTAAGTTGCAAATCTTCACTCTCATCTATACCTATAATCCTTAGGTTTGGTCTTCTCATTGTGTCCTGGATTTCCTGGATGTTTTGGGTTACACGTTTTTTGCATTTTGCATTTTCTTTGACTGTTGAGTCGATGCTTTCTATGGAGTCTTCAGCACCTGAGATTCTTTCTTCCATCTCTTGTATTCTATTGTTTATGTTTGCATCTATGACTCCTGATTTCTTCCCAAGGTTTTCTATCTCCAAAGTTGTCTCCCTTTGTGATTTCTTAGTTGTTTCTACTTCCTTTTTTAGTTCCTGGATGGATTTGCTGAGATCCTTCACTTGTTTGTTTGTATTTTCCTGTATTTCTTTAAGGTATTTTTGCATTGCCTCTTTCAGGATTTCTTCCTGATGACCCACGTTCTCCTGCATTTCTCTGAGTGATTTTTGTGTTTCCTCCTCATGGGAATCCATCTGTTGATCCATCGTCTCCTGCATTTCTTTAAGCAGTTCTCGTGTTTCCTTTGTAAGGGCATCTAACCGTTGATTCATTTCTTTAAGCAATTTTTGTGTTGCCTCCTTATGGGCATCCGTCTGTTGACCCATATTCTTCTGCATTTCTTTATGCCAATTTTGTGATTCCTTTGTGAGTGCATCTACCCGTTGATTCATCTCGTTGAGCGATTTTTGTGTTGTCTCCTTGTGCGCCTCCATCTTTTGATCCATGTTCTCCCGCATTTCTCTAAGCGATTTTTGTGTTTCCTTTGTAAGGGCTTCTAACCGTTGATTCATGGTCTCCTGTAACTCTTTATGAGATTTATTTGTGTCCTTCTTGTGATCCTCTAATAGCATCATGAGAAGTGATTTTAAATCCAGATCTTGTCTTTCGGGTGTGGTGGGGTATCCAGGACTTGCTGCTGTTGGAGAGTTGGGTTCGGATGGTCCCACATTACTTTGATTTCTGTTAGTAACATTCCTACGTTTGCCTTTTGCCATCTGGATACCTCTGATGTTAGTTGGTCCTGCTGCCACTGGCTGTTGGTTGGACCTCCTGTGAGCCTGCAAAGCTATTTCTGCCCCCCCTGGATTGCCAGGATTCCCCTGGCACCGATTTCTGGGGCCTGCCTGCTCCTGAGTGACTTTGGAGCCCTAATGTGCCTTGCCCCAAGTGATCTTATATTGGGGAGGCCTTGCACATCCAAAGGCTCAGCCTAGTGGATGCCTGGAGCAGAGGTCTCCAAAGGGAGGCTGGTAGGCTCCTGCCCTGTGCAGGGGTGAGTGATCTCTCCTGGGGGGGAGGGGGCGTCCCTCTGCCAGGCAGAAGTCCCACAGCAGAGCTGGCGCGCTGGTTACTGCAGATCAGCCCCGCACTTGGGAGCTGCATACACACAAGCCGCCCGAGACCCAAGCGATATTATGCCTGTCTGTCTCAGAACCTGGCTGTCCCAACTTTCCAGTCACTGGTGCAAAGATGGCGGAGTGCACTCTGCACACTCTCTGTGGCGCCGCTCACCTGCAGACGCGATGGCCTGCCGATCTGGCACCCAGACGACCACAGCGCTGACCCGTTCTTGGGCACAGACGGAAGCCCCAACAGGCCGTGTCCCAAGTGATGTTATATTGGGGATAGGGAGCTTGGGTTACCTGTCTCTTCAGCGCAGTCTGCGGGAACAGAGGTCGCGGAAGGAAAGCTGGTAGGCTCCCGCCCAGTGCGGGGTCCCTCTGCCAGGCAGAAGTCCCACAGCAGAGCTGGCGCGCTGGTCACTGCAGATCAGCTCCGCACCTGGGAGCCGCACACACACAAGCCGCCCGAGCCCCAAGCGATATTATGCCTGTCTGTCTCAGAACCTGGCTGTCCCAACTTCCCAGTCACTGGAGCAAAGATGGCGGAGTGCAATCTGCACACTCTCCGTTGCGCCACTCACCTGCAGACGTGATGGCCTGCAGATCTGGCGGCTCTATTTTATTAGACATTTTCTTTATTTACATTTCAAATTTCCTTGTCTCCTCCTAAAATTCCCTATCCATTCTGCCCTCCCCCTGCTCACCAACCCACCCACTCCCACTTCCTGGAGCAGAGACTGAAGGAAAGACCGTCCAGAGACTGCGCCACCTGGGGATCTATCCCATATACAGTCACCAAACCCAGACACTATCTGTGAATGTCAACAAGGGCTTGCTGACAGGAGCCTGATATAGCTGTCTCCTGAGAGGCTCTTCTAGTACCTGACAAATAAAGAGGTATATGCTCTCAGCCAACCATTGGACTGAGCACAGGGTCCCCAGTGGAGGAGCTAGAGAAAGGACCGAAAGAGCTGAAGGAGCTTGCATCCCCATAGGAGGAACTACAATATGAACCAACCAGTACCCCCCAGAACTCCCAGGGACTAAACCACCAACTGAAGAGTACACATGGAGGGACCCATGACTCCAGCTGCATATGTAGCAGAGGATGGCCGTGTTGGACATCAAAGAGAGGGGATGCCCTTTGTCCTGAGAAGGCTCGATGCCCAACAACCCTATTAAAATGGGTTATAGAGCTAAACAAAGAATTTTCAACTGAGGAATACCAAATGGCTGAGAAGCACCTAAAGAAATGTTCAACATCCTTAGTCATCAGGGAAATGCAAATCAAACCAACCCTGAGATTCCACCAGTCAGAATGTCTAAGAACAAAAACTCATGTGACAGCAGGTGCTGGCAAGGATGTGGAGAAAGAGGAATAGTAGCTGGAAAGAACCCAGATGTCCCTCAACAGAGAAATGGATACAGAAAATGTGATACATTTACACAATGGAATATTGCTCAGCTATTAAAAACAGTGAATTCATGAAATTCTTAGGCAAATAGATGGAACTAGTAAATATCCTGAGTGAGGTAACCCAATCACAAAAGAACACACATGGTTTGTACTCACTGATAAGTGGAAATTAGCCTAAAAGCTAATACCCAAGATACAATTCACAGACCACATGAAGCTCAAGATGAAGGAAGACCAAAGTGTGGGTGCTTTGGTCCTTCTTAGAAGGGGGAAGAAAATACCCATGGGAGGAGATACAGAGACAGGTATCCTTCTTAACAGTCAGTCTCTTTTTTTCTCTCCTCTCTAGCAGCTACTGAGCAGAGTCTGGGATGCTCAGTGAGCATGGAGGGGGAGGGGTCAAGGCTCACCACAATGAAATAGCGAGGCTGGCTGCCTTTGAACAACACTAATGGTCCTGTGGGGCCCACGAGGGTGGGGAGGCTGTGCAGTACACTCCACTCCAGACGGGAGCTGAAACGATAGTGGGTTTGGGTGGGCGGAAACGGGACAGAGGTGTACTTTTAGAGATACAACTTGATAGATCGATCCATTGATAGGATGATAGATAGGGTCTTTGATTTCTGCCTTTGGTGGGACTGCTCCCGGGCACACCTGGACCAGTGGAAGTGGAAGTCTGGAGGATTTTTAGAAGTCTTCATAGAAGTGCTCTAATTAAAAGGTGTTGGAACTCTGCATGGTCCAGGCAGTCAAGCCCCGCCCGGCCCCACTTTGCTTCAGCTCCTCCTCCCAGCGCTGTACAGGAAACCCAAGTCTGAGGCACAACAATGGGATCAACTGATTTTGTTGTTAAGTAGCTTCTAAGAGCATTTTGAAGTCTCAAAAATGCCATAGAGGAAAAGCTCCTCTAATCCCCTTTTTCCTTACTCAGCTTCCCGTCTCTCTTGGCTGTAGAAATAGATTAACATTTGTTACACCTTCATTGCAAGGAGGCGAGCAAGCAATCGGCATTTTATCTGTGGTATTTGATTGAAGGGAGAAGGTATTTTTCATTTATATTTTTGCCTGAAGGGAAAGGGGAAGCAGATAAAAAGAAAAAAAGGCATCGCAATGATGTACTTCCCCTGTATATAAAAGTTGTAATCTTATGTCATAGTGCTCTTTTCAATTCAATGAATATTCCTCCATTATCTGACACACAGTGCTGGGACATGCCTACCCGATAGGGCACACTGCAGAGTGTAATAACGCTTCGACACACATGCTGTAAAAATGTTTATAAATTTATCTGTATGCGTTATTTTTAACTGTAAAATGGCATAATTGGGGTTTATGCATTTGCCGTTTTAGCACGCAGTTTGACAAGTGACTGGCTATAGGTACCCAAGAGAGATTGCAACGAACTTTTTCTAGGTTAAAGACATAGATGCAAATCTTTTTTTTTTTTTTTGGTAAGTTCATGTATCCCAGAGTTGATGGCAGTCAATAATAAATGCATCACGCTGAAGTATGGTGGTACGCAGTAAAGTGGGCACAGGAAACACTTGTAATAGGAAGACTCATGTGTTCTTAGTGAAAACTTTAAGTCCTTCCACACAGCACTAGTAACCCTCTGTGTTACCTAGAGCCGGGTCAGTACACCCCTACAAACCATTCACTCACGGTATATTCTTTTCAGTTGTGCATTCTTCTCAACCTCTGGGTGTTTATAGACGGGAAGAAATCTTTCCTTTGCAACCCGAGGAGTACATTTTGAACATGGTAATGAGATGGAATAACAAAAATCAAAGAATTAACTACCAAAGTTTTTCATTATAGTATTTATCACACCCACACCCACACATACACACACACACACACACACTTTTTAAAATTGAAAATTGATTTTTTAAATATTATTTTGATTATGGTTTCCCATCCCCAATTCCTCCCACATCCTCCCTACCTCCCCACTCACCCAAAATCCACACCCTTTGTTTATTTGTTTGTTTGGTCCCTTTCTTTCTTTCTTTCCTTTTTTTTTCTCTCATTAGAAAATAGGCACCTAAAAAATAAAAATAAAATAAGTTAAAATAAAAACACACAAACCAGAATAGGATAGCGCAAATAGACAGGCAGGAAACGAAAAGAGCCAAAGAAAAAGCCCAAGAAACAAACACAGACACCCAGGCAAAGTTTTAAAGGTAACATGGATCAGGAACCACAAAGGAGGGTTTCTGAGCTGCTGGGTGTGGCTGAAAACCTTATTGTTCTGCCTTCTGTTCGTCTTAGCGTAAAAAAAAAAGATTTATAGGAGTCATACAGAGAAGACCTACATTCACGTGTGTTTGTAATCCACATAAAATGGAGTCATGTATACAGCTACACACACAATTTTAAACATAACCTTATTTCTATTGCTGTAAAAAACACATATTTATTATGGAAAAGGTTAGAAAATACACATTAATAGAATAAAATCAAACATTTCTAAGCCTATCAGCCAGAAATAAATACAATTTTTCAAATTTGTAAGTTATTTGTTTACTTTATATGTACTTGGTGAGAATGAATAATTATTTTGAGTATGATGATGATCCCCTTTCATTTAAGGGAAGGATAAACTGTTTCCAATGGATCCTATGAGTGTGACAGAGGAAACCCAGGGACTGGGTACCATGGACAGCGTCACTGTGTTTATCAATAGAGGACTTTCTCTTTCTGCATCCTTCTGCAGTTGGGCATGGCCAAGAGAGCAAGTCGTGGCCAGTCAAAGGCTGTGAGTATGGGCGTGTGTGTGAATGTGTGACACACATGTTGGTTTTAACATAGAAAATGGAGTAAGAGTTGCGGGCCTTGATATACATACCTACAATTTCAGCACTCAGAGGCAGAGGCAGGAGGATCACAAGTTTGGAGCCAGTCTGGGCTACCTAGAAAGGTCTAAGTCAGCCCAGGACCGCAAACCTAGACTCTTTATAACAGCCAGGCAGTCAAGAAAAGAAACAAAGACAAAATTAACCCCAGCCAGTCAGCCAAGCAACCAACAACACAGAAAAAGGACCTCTGTGTGGTTTCTCTTCAGTGCTATGTGGGAGCAGGCACACACCTTTCTGTGTCCATGACCTCATGTCAGTAATTCAAAACTGGTCATGATGGGACTATTTTTTGGCTACGATTTAGACATCATAATTGCTTATTACAATGATCATCAAAACCCAATGATGTTCAACCAGGTCTTCATGTATGTATTTATTCTTTAAGGTCAGTTTCCTAGAACAAGAAGTTGGTACAAGTGGTATGACAACTTATAAACTATTGGCTATGCTCTGTTAAAATGTCCACTGGAGAGGTCAGACTGTTTTATTCACTGCACAGCAAAGTTCTGTTTCAGATGATGAAGTTTGATCAACGAGCAGTACTGTTAATTGTGATATGCCTGTTGGGGACAAGGTGTGGTTCGCCATCCTTCGTTTTCTTCCTCAGGGTGTCCAGGAGCCAGTGCACACTGGGATGGAAGGATGAAGCAGAGTCCAGAAAGGTGGAGTCTGCAGGATCCTGGTCCAGCCGAGAGCAAGTGCGGGAAGTAGGGATGGGAACATGGGGGCGGAGGAAGGCCTTTTCCAAGGAAGATTTTAGTGTTACAGCTCTTCTAGATGATACTCAGCAAAATAACTGTCATAGACAATCTTCAGTAAAACAGCTTGTGTGTATATACTTTATTCAAGTGACCAAGGCTAGATTCATACCTTGGATAGTGGGAAGGAGTCTTTAGGGTGAATGTAAAATCATTAGAGGAGCTTAATGTACTGTGAATGCCTATTTTGTATGGAGAGGCATTCCAAGAATCCCAAGTACTTGCTGGTGAGTTCTCATTGGGAAGAAGAAGTTGAATTTGTAGGTTTAAGACCTTCTTCAGGTAGAAGGTGTGTCTATGGCGGGGGGGAGTGTCTTTGGGTCCCTAGACAAGGTCAGAGAAGAGAAAGCCCTGCTGGAAAAATAGGAGTCCTCCATTTTGCACTGAACTCAGAGGAGCTATCTGGACATTGTAGACTCCGACCTTAAGTAACAGGGTTTCCCAACAGGTAATGGTTTTGCTTTATGGTTTAGTAAATATTTACTGAAGCTTAATTATCTATAGATTTGGCACTGTGGACAGAAAGATTTTTTAAAATAGTTTAGGGTGCAGAAGGAGACACTCCTGTGCATAGTGGCTACAATCAGCTTTCAGAAATTAATATGTCTTTATAACTACTCCTCCCCTACATTCCTTCTCCCACTCTCTCCCCTCATGGATCACATCATATGCTTGGGATAGGAATCTAGCCAAGATTAAGGAAGGAAACTGTTAGAGAGAATGGAAGTAGCAAAAGAGACGGATAATACGTTTGTGTCTATGTGTTGAACACATTGAACCATTGATAGATAGGTATTAAATTATTTTATCTAATTTAAAAGCACCATCAATTTGGTTTCTCTTGGGCCTAGTCATGGTTCCACACTAAAAGCCTGGATGTTTCCAAACTCCTTGTCATGAAAATAGAAGCATCAGAATTTATATTTCCAGGCTGTCTGAAGGGAGTGAGTATGATACCCAAAGGCCAATGGAGATTACCCGCCTACAGTTTATCCATACATCAATCTCACTGAACTATTTTTAGCTCTCCTATATTTGGTTTTTCTCGGTTGTCTAGACCTTGGAAGGAAGCTAAGTCCTCTGCCCAGGGGACCGTTGACCCTTTCTGTTCATGGCTCCCACTTACAATTCTGGATCAGGAATCATCTTCTGTAAGAAGCAATTCACAGACCACATGACACTCAAGAAGAAGGAAGACCAAAGTGTGGGTGCTTCTGTCCTTCTTAGAAAAGGGAACAAAATACTCACTGGAATAAATATGGAGACAAAGTGCAGAGCAGATACTGAAGGAAAGGCCATCCAGAGACTGCCCCACCTGGGAATTCATCCCAGAGACAGTCACCAAACTCTGACAGTATTGTGGATGCTAAGAAATGCTTGCTGAAAGGAGCCTGATATAGAGGCCCTGCCAGAGCCTTATAAATACAGAGTCAGATGTTCACAGCCAACCATTGTACTGAGTGTGAGGTCCCCAGTGGAGGAGTTAGAGAAAGGACTGAAGAAGCTGAAGGGGTTTGCAACCCCACAGGAAGAACAACAATATCAAACAACCAGAAGACCCCCCCCCCCCAGAGCTCCCAGGGACTAAGCCACCAACCAAGGAGTACACATGGCTGTGGTTGCATATGTAGCAAAGGATGACCTTGTCAGACATCAATGGGAGGAGAGGTTCTTGGTCCTATGAAGGTTTGATAGATGCCCCAGTGTAGGGGAATCGAGGGCGGGGAGGTGGGAGTGGGTGGGTTGGTGGAGAAACACCCTCATAGAAGCAGAGGAAGGGGGGATAGGAGAGGGTGTTTCTGGGAGAGGGGGAAACCAGGTAATTGGATAACACTTGAAATGTAAATAAATTAAAATAGTAGAAGAAGAAGAAGAAGAAGAAGAAGAAGAAGAAGAAGAAGAAGAAGAAGAAGAAGAAGAAGCAGTGCTAGACCGCTAGACCTCTGTCTGAGTCAGTGGATGCTTCCATCCTGCTTGGGATCACCTAGCATTTCTGTCTGTGCCTTAGGTGTTTATCCTGATCCAGAGCTGCTTCAGGCTCACTGTAATCAGCCAGCAGAGCTGCCAGCATTGGCGGGCTAGCAGCAAATTTGATGGAGCCAACAGCTGAAAAACAGTGGGCATGTGCTCCCACTACATCCATTGAAGACATGGTCTCAAGAACTCCAGTTGACTCACCATTGGGTTCAGTAGATAACCCAGTTTCCTGAATAACTGAGGAACTGGGAGATGAAGAGGCACCAACCAGAGAGCTATCCCTGTGAACCCAGAAGCTTAAATAAAGGCCAGAGAAGTAGGAAAAGTTCTTTATCTAAAGCTTCAAGTAAAAAAAAAATTAACCACTTAAAAATATAATTATACTTCCCAGGTTTCTAGCATGCAAGCCGTGCTGTGATTTGTCCTTGTAGAACCATTTTGGCTTCCAGACTATCATTATATTTCAATTTAACTTTCCCAACAAAATCCGTTATCAGTTCCAGTGACCTGTTCGTTTTCTGCATGTGCAGAATTCAATGAAGCTGTTTTAAATATTTTCTTCTTTATTAAACGCTCCTCTAAAATCCATAATTCAGGAGACAACAAATAGTTGCATTTATTTCTCTACAGCTCAGCTCTGCGAAGCCGACTGTGAAGTCAGTGGGGGTATTCTCACGCTAGCCAGTTTTTGTTATCAGCTACACAACATGAAAGAAGATTATATTTTGCCATTAATGGGAGAAACAGAGGGAAAATAAAGACTCTAAGTATTTGAAAACACTGGTTTGAATTGCGGCTTGAGATCCAAATGGGAAGAGTGGGGCAAGTTCTGGGTGGGTCTGTCACTTAACTTATTGGGGACAAAAGGATTCTGTTTCCTTTTCATATTAAATGAAATTACCCATTCTACTTGTGTACTGAACCCAGACGTTCACATTTTAAAAACCACTCTATTCTTCATCCAGGTGTGTTCTTCCATCTCCCTATCTCTCAGGTTTTGAGTATGCAGGACACAAAAAGTGAATAATTTTCGGCCATTTCCAGGATATGAATGCCTTTTGTTTCAACAAAGACTTTCTCAGGATAAAAAGAGATTTTCTACCTCAGAAGGGCCTTCTGATTGCAGCCCTCTCCACACAGGCCCTCCAAGACATTTGTTTCAAAAGATGCCATCGGGCTCTGAAGCCGATCCGTGTCATAGACACAATAGGACTTTTTGATAGCATTGTGAAAAATTCTTTTGACATTCTTTTAGTGCTAGTTTGTAAATAAATTTTGCTAACACAGGGCAGGGAAAATATATCTTAGGGGTGATGTTATTTCAAGCCTCTTTTATTTGCCCTTGTGACTTTGATTCAAAGTGTCTATCTTTGGGCAGCAAGTATAGACATCACTACTTGGAAAAAGAAAAAGAAAAAAAGAAAACCCTCAAACAAACATAACAAAACCCTCTGAGAAAAATATGCTTTTCTTTTTCAGTTCACGGTTTGAAAAAAAAAAGTAGATGCAGGTCAAATCCCATTAACGTGAATAGATATTGGCGTTGCGATGCTATTTGTCAAGACAGAATTTGACATATTACTTTAACTAATCTGGTATCAATGGAATTACTCTGACTTGATTGGCAGAAAATTAGTTACAAATACTTTTTTGGCATCTTGAGTATTTTTTTTTTAACCTCCTGGGCTAATGGTACCCTCCAGATATTTTTCTTTAATCGCCTTCAAAAAATTCTCATTTTCAAATGACATGGTGAATTCAGATACCACCTACACAGGGACCATGTTGCAAGAAGCAGTATCTAGTGAAATTCATTCTCTTTGTTTATGCTTTGGGGTAAGCAGAGACGCTAAGATTGTGGAAAATGGACTTTTACAGAAGACCCACATATATCTTAAAGGGAAACATGAGGTCATAGTGTACCAGTAGTGTCTTGAGTTTCTAAATTTAAAAATTTAAGAGACGGGACCCAATTTGAATTCTATCATTGAATGTGATACCGTGACCAAACAGATTCAAACAGAGACGAACTGATCTTGTTTGTTGTTCAGGTGTATGAGTATAATAATGCCCATATCACAGAATTTAGTGTCATATCAACTTTGATTACGTGGTAAAGGCATCCAACTGTATAGCCTGTACGTGTGGTGGATGATTTACACCTGTTAGTATACACTCCCTTCCGCTTATCTTGACCACATTCTTCATTTCCCTGGTACTTCTCATTGCACTGGGATCCTGGATGTTTCCTAGAGTGTAGGAGGAGGATGCTGAAATTTGAGGGACCTCTCTGCCTCTACACTGTTTCTTTACACAGTCTTCAAACCTCTTGATTAATGTTTAAGGGCGGAATTGAGGCCTCACACCTGGTAGTTCTCAGTTGAAAAGTGCAGCCACACCAAATTCTCAGCAGCCCCACATTCTCGAGTTAGCACAGCACAGTCTCAGTTTAGTTCTGAAATGACATTTATTCATTTGCAGTCCTGGGGACCAACCAAACTTAGAGCCTTGAACATGCCAGGCAAGTGCTCTATCACTGGGCTACATGCCAGGTCTTGATCTTATTTTTTTTCCTAAGGGAAAAAGGATTTATTTTGGCTTACACTGGAGGGCATCATCCATTGTGGCAGGGGAGGAGAGACTTTCTATCATGGTGGCAGGAGCCCGAGGCTGTGTTTGAACCCAGACATCTATTCTGATCTTTAACAGCATTCTCCTTCACGCTCAGAAGTGTTCTCATTTGATAAATTACATGACCACTTGCTTTTTTTTTATTGGTGCACATATATCTGCACATACATATGGAAGCCAAGGCTGGGGATGTGAACATAGTTCTTCATGATGGAAAACCCTGGAAAGCACTTCTCTGCTGTGATCTCTCCAGTCCTTGTTTGGCCACTTATACTCCATGAAGAGACAACTTTGTGTGTGTGTGTGTGTGTGTTCTATGTCTGTGAGAGTGAGCATTCCCAGGCATATGCATGTGGAATCAGAGCTAGAAGAACTTGGGTGTACTTTTTTTTTTTTATTCCTCTCCACCTTACTACTGTTTAGGTGAGACTGGCTGGCGAATGAGCTCTTAGGATCTTCCAGTCTCCACCCTGAAATGTTACAGGTATATGCAACTATGCCCAGCTTTGCATGTGGGCACTGGGAATTTTAACTCAGATCCTCATGCATGGTGAACAAATGTTCTTATCCACTGTAGAGAGTCATATTGAAGTGCTTTATCACATGGCAGCTATCATTCAGCTCCAGACGCCAGTGAGCTACACCTCCTCCCACCTGGTGGAGCTGGCAGAGCTCTGGGAACAAGCCTTTTGTTACACCTCAGCCTCCTGCAGAGCAACAGACCCTATGGGACAGTGGAGATGAGGCCCTGCTGAGAAGCACTGAGAAAACTCTGCAACCCTGGGAGGAAGGATCACGCCCACAGTGCATATACTGCCACGCTTATCCCCCAAGTAAAGAGAGATTTTGTACAGCCATGCACTAATGTCTCTGTATGTTCTCTTTCTCTTGACCCTCGTCGTTTAACTTCCCAGCTCTTCGTCCACAGAAAACCCGCTCGTGTGAAACTCCCAGGAAGCTTCAATCCACTAAGCCATTTTTTCCCAGTAAATAAAAGAGCATCTCTTTTATTTGCCTCTGTATTTATAGTGTTTAGCATGGAGATGATAATTGCTCAATATACTTTTTTCATATTGTGATGGTTTAAATAGAAATGGCCCTCATAGACTCATGTGTTTGAATGGTTGGTCCATAGTGGATAGCACTCTTAGGAGGTATGGCCTTTTTGGAGTAGGTGCAGCCTTATTGGAGGAAGTGTGTCACTGTGGGGGTGGACTTTGAGGTCTCAGAAGTTTAAGCCCAGGCTCAATGGCACACAGTAGATCCTGCTACCTGTGGATCAAGTTGTAGAACTCTCCGTACCTTCTCCAGCACCCTGACTGTCTATAAGCTACTATGCTTCCCGCCATGATGACAATGAACTAAACCTCTGAAACTGTAAGCTAGCCCCAATTAACTCTTGTTCTTTATAAGAGTTGCCTTGGTCACGGAATGTCTTCACAGCAATAGAAACCCTAACTAAGAATACCAATGAAAGGATGCTCCCCCCCTTAATACTTAGTGGAATATTTCTGATTATAAAAATTAGAAATCTTAGGAAAAATGTAGAAAATTACTAAAATTAATAAAAGTATAATTGCTAATATTACCAGATAGATGGCCTTAGCACATAATTGTCTGGAAACAACAGAGGATGGCAAAGAGGAGTTGTCATATGAAATGTATTGTGAAAAGCCTCTCAGAAATAGCAGGCTGGTCCCCCACAGGGTGAAGCTATCCAGGGAAGTGACTCAGCAAAGAAAGAGACAAAGCCAGGAAATACCACGAATACCACAAGGTGGGCAGGGCAGGGCCGAATGGCAGAGACTACCTCCCCATTCGAGTTGACCAATAATTTTAAATGTTGCTCAGGGTAGCCAATCGCAGTCGTCCAACTCAGGTGATTGCTGAACTCCACGCCAAAATGTTTATAAAAAGTATATGCCAGGTGAACTGGGGGTCTCCTCTAGCCTGCATGCTGGGGGGCCTCAATGTACATTGGGACATTAAACCTCTTGCGGATTGCAGCAATTCCGGTCTCTGTGGTCTTACTGAGTGGGGGTCTTCCGACAGACTCTAACAGTATCAGTTAAAGTGTCTATCACGTGGTGATCAGACAGGCCTGGATTGCTGAGTTTTATGCTACGTGGCCCTGCTCTATTGGCTGGAGTTGGTTGTATAAAAGGTGGGCTTTGAGCCAAAAATAGTCAAATCAGAGGCTGACCAGCAGCCTCTGAGACCTGGCACTGAAGAATGAACAGGGCTAATCATATTCTCTCTTTTAAAGCTGAACTAGAAAGTACAGTTAGCCATGGGATCTGGAATAGGAGGAATATATATCATGAAGCTATGAGGTAAGGTGAGGTGAAGCCAGGACGGGTGACAGCAGGCTGGCATTATAAGGAAGTGAGTAATGCGAGGAAGCAGAGTCTTTGAAGTGGAGGAAAACTATGCAGAGTGGAAGAATAGAAAAAACTAGACAGTCTAGCTGGAGTGCAGGAGGGAGCCTGAGCACAGTAGGGCAGCAACAGCACAAGAGATTGTGAGGGCTTTGAGTGAAATAGGGAGACCTGTATGGGCTGCTCTTCTTCAACCAATGATCGTTCTCAGATGGCCCTCTGGTTCTGGGCCCAGTGCATGGGTACACTGATGATATTCACTTTTCTAAAAAATATTATTAATGTGTCTATGATGTGCGCATGTGTGTGTGTGTGTGTGTGTGTGTGTGTGTGTGTAGGTGCATGTGTGTGTTTGTGTATGTGTGTGTATAGGTATGCATGTGTGTGTGTGTGTAGGTGCATGTGTGTGTGTGTAGGTGCATGTGTGTGTGTGTAGGTGCATGTGTGTGTGTAGGTGCATGTGTGTGTGTGTGTAGGTGCATGTGTGTGTTTGTGTATGTGTGTGTGTAGGTGTGTGTGTGTGTAGGTGCATGTGTGTGTATGTGTGTATGTGTGTATGTAGGTGCTTGTGTGTGTTTGTGTATGTGTGTATGTAGGTGCATGTGTGTGTGTGTGTGTGTGTGTGTAGGTGCATGTGTGTGTGTGTAGGTGTGTGTGTGTGTGTAGGTGCATGTGTGTGTGTGTGTAGGTACATGTGTGTGTTTGTGTATGTGTGTGTATGTAGGTGCTTGTGTGTGTGTGTGTGTGTGTGTGTGTGTGTGTGTGTGTATGTGTGTAGGTGCATGTGTGCCTTGGTATAAAGTTAGAGGACAACATTCAGGAATCATTTTTCTCCTTCCACTTTGGGTTATGGAGATCAAGCCTGTATAGCCAGTGCTTTTACCCACTGAGCCATCTTGCTGACCCAATTCACTTTGCTCTTTCACTGCAAAGTCTGGAGCAACTGGCTTATTAGAGCAATGAGGTGTATGGGGGACTTGCTGGGTCAGGCCTTCCAGGTTAGAGTCTAAGTGTGCAGGAGTCTCAGAGAATCCATGTGCAAGAATAATCATAGGTCGGTCTAGGACTTGGAAAGGTACCAGGCAGCTGCCCTGTTTTCCTATCCCTCTTGAGTTCACCTGGTGTGTCCTCTATGCTGCCCCTGCATATCCT
This sequence comes from Tokudaia tokunoshimensis, assembly GCA_036184795.1. Classification (NCBI taxonomy): domain Eukaryota; kingdom Metazoa; phylum Chordata; class Mammalia; order Rodentia; family Muridae; genus Tokudaia; species Tokudaia tokunoshimensis. The sequence goes on from BTHU01000007.1 coordinate 14,086,717, forward strand.
CTTTGTTCTTTTCCTCACTGGTTTCCTTCCAAGACATACTTTCTGCTCTCTCCTAACCCTGGATGGCATGTGTCCTTGAGTTGGTGGAACATTGACTGACCCCATTCTCTATGGCTTTGGATGTTTAGTGTCCAGCACTATGTCACCAGTCTGTGAGTCATTTTAACAGAAGAATGGAGGGAAAAGGAGAGGAATAAGAAGGAGGAGGGAGAGGAGGAGGGGGAGGAGAGAGGAGAGATATGGAAGCCATCTGAAAGACTACTGTGTTTGAGTGAGTGACATATTTTTTTAATCTGATGATGAACTATGGCAAAGTATGTGATGTTGTATGATCCTTTTGCCCCCTCAGATGGGGATGCTGGATGTAAGTTCTCTGATTAGCAGGGAAACTGAGTAGCATCTATCCTAGCCCTTGCTTCTGTCTTGTTCTCTTTTTCTATTAGCAACCCACTCTTGGGGTGCTCAGTGAATCCCTCTCCCCTATTTTATGGTAACTCACAGTTTCTAGAGAGCTCTCCCCATTCCTGCATTATCTAGGCTTGCCTTCCCAGTGTGGTCCATAGATCCCTGGAGCTGTCCATATTTTTAGTGCTGACAGTCTGTCTCCTTCCTAGTGTTGCCCTGGGCTCGGCCTTTCTTCAGAACTGGTCATGCTGTTGATGCTGACTATGCAAGTGTGGAGAGCAGGCTGTGCTCTACTTAGGCCAGAATGAAGAAGTAGCTGAAAAAATTACACAGTCTTGAGTACTGACAGTTTCAGCCCTGCTTGCCTGAGGGCGCCAATTGTGTAAATTCTTCTGCAAGCAATGTGACAATCTCTTAGCAACTCTGAGATTCTCTAGTTTCAGTTTAGCAGCACCAGGGCAGCAGACCACAGGGGAACTCATTTCGTTCCAGAGAGTGTTTTCAACAAAGGCACCCTGGTTTAGCTGTCTGTCTGAATCAGCATATCTTCATGAAGGGTGATTTGGCCCCCCCTTTTTTTCCTCCGCTGAAAATGTGTCAGTGGGGGTGACAGGGGAGATGTGAAGATACAGAGCCTTTGGGAGTCATCCCTTATGACCAGCTAAGGCTGTGTCCATGGAGGCTTGTGTCATTTGTTTTACAGGTCCTTTCAGTTTCAGCCTTGTATTCTTTCCATCCCAGGGAGGGAGAACTTCCTGATCATCACCTCTACAAGGTTTTGCATTTGCATTCTATGGCTTTTTCATCTGGCAGCACAGATTCTGTGGCACTTGTCCTCTCAAGACTCTGGCCAAAATGGATTATATCTGGCAGATTGAAAGCCCCATAGAGCCATCTCCACAAAGAAGGAAAGGAAGTCAGACCAAATTTTAAGGGCTTGTCTTTCAGGAAGTTGGTGTGGATATTTTGTTGTGTTCAGAGAACAAGATTGCAGCATTGGAAATGAAAGACAAAGAAAGAGGTGTTTTGGGAGGGGTGTGAGTTCACATTTATGCATGTTTCTAGTAGCTTTATCTCAAGCGTTTGGCACTGGCCTTTAGGACAAATCGCTGCCTTTGAAATGTTTACATTCCTCAGGTAGTATGCAAAAAGAATTAGCAACAACAGGAATTTTATAATGGATTTTTGAAGCCAATTCTTCTGAGTGGATGGAGTACTGCATGAGAGTAAGTAAGGTACTTTCTGAAACCATATAATTCACCCAGGCAACTGGGGGATCATTTAGTAAATTGGAATGGTATCCTTAGAAGTTGTAAGCAAGGGTAAAAATGCACCCAAATATCTCCCTGGTGATACAAAAGAGCTAATGAGTGCTCAAAGCATTCTTAAAGAGTTCTTGAAGCACAAAACAAATATAACTCCCCAAATACCAGTTTACAGCGTGTACTGTGTGAGTGTAAGAGGCAGTCAAGGTCCTTGGTCACACAAGGGGACATTGCAACAATGATGACTTGTAATGATGGGGTCTGTGAAATGTTTCCTTCCTCGATGCCTACGGAGAGATAACAATTATACAAATGGAGTTCTGGTCAACAAGAGGTAATGTAGAACAGCAGTACTGTAGGCATCAATGTAAAGGATGTCTTAGAAATAACTTCCTGACAGTGCTACCTTGAGTTTGTGACATTCCTGGGGAAGGATGAACAGATGTTTTATTTATCCTAGATAGGGAACCAATGACAGACCAAAGTAATTTCAATAGAGTCTAATTTGGCAAACCAGTAAGTTAATTGAGATTATTTACAGGAATATGGATGACATTACTTATAGGAGCATGGGTGACTGAAGAGCAACTGGGTGATAATTTAAAAAACGACATCTTTGGAGCTGTCTGCACAGCTTGCAGGTAGGTTGCAGGCAGTTAGTCAAATTGAAGAATTGTCTCTCCCTATCATTCCTTACTGCTCATATAAACTTTGGGGAGGGGACCCTGTGAGTCTTGTAAATTTCAGGAGCTTCTTAGACTTGGGAGTTGTTTACTTCCGGTGTCATAACAAACCTCCCTACAGGAATGTTTTAATTAGTATCAAATAGCTACTCAACAAGTAGTAATAGAAGGATTTTAGTTTCTATGTTGATGCTAAGGTAACTGGAAAATCATTAGGAAGCATGACAGTCATCTTTTTTGAATCCTCTGTTCAATGAAGAAATTAAGAGTATTTCTGAAGAAGAGATGGCTAGAAAGCTGTTCAATATCCACTATCTCCTTATTTCCTTATAGAGAATCCTGATTTTATTGGGGCAGTACATGCTTAGCTGAAATAGATGTGATTTCTCAGCCTGCCTAGGAGATGAGAAGTATTATTAATTGCTAAATTCTATCTAATGAAATTCAAAGAGAAGTTACTAGGTGAATCTTTGGATATTGTTCTTTAAATGGGCTAACACATTAACTGGCATGGGCCCTTTGTTCCTTATCTTTTCTGTTCTTCTATCTAAAATGAGGAAATGCTGAAATTGTGGTAGCCACTGTGCATACAAAGCAACCTTGAGAAAGGAAGACAGCTCAAAAATGGTGGACACACACACACAAACACACACACACATGGGGGGGAGGAGAGAAAGAGAGAGGGAGAGGGAGGGAGAGAGAGAGAGAGAGAGAGAGAGAGAGAGACAGTGAGAGAGACAGAGAAAGAGAGAGAGAGAAAATAAGAAATGCATATGAAATATGAACCAATGCTTTGGAGGCATCTGCCATAACTTCTTTGTTTAAACCCCATCTTCAGGTCTCTGCTCTTTTCTAACTGACATTCTATGAAAGTCTAGAATCCTGTATCTTCTCTCTTAAATAGAAGTTATTCTATTCACACAACAGGAGAATCAGTAGGGAATAAGATTCTAAAATGCAGCCAGCCCATCCATATGGATGGGCACCATATGGCCTCTCCTTGCTGCCAAGGACAGTTTAACAGACTCAGGGAAGAATGTCAAGTGCAAAGTCAATGATGACATTCTGGAATGCATGAACTGGAGACAGTGGAATGACCTTGAGATATCAGAGGTACTGATTCTGAAACATTCTACACAAAACGCTTTACAGTACACATGGACATACTTTATACATTCTATAAAGCCAAACCCTCACTTTTCAAGCCATCATGGTCAGGGGCTATCATGATTGTTATCTGTGTTATTCATCAATTCAACTGTGTAGAAGAAGATCACATTCCATCCATTTTAAACTTCCTAATATGCTGTTGCCAAATTTTAGTTATGTATGGGAGCTTAAGCCAGCTTCCTTCTCTATTTTCTGTTGTCTAACATGACATTAACACACTCTCAAATCATATGGCAGGTCATCCCATTCCATATCTTGCTTCCAGAATTTCTGCTATTTGTAATAGTAGCTTACTTTTGTTGTTAGGCAAGACACTACACTTTGTGATTTAGATATTGTGATTCTTATTTCTAAGATGCAGAAATAGGGTCTTAGAGAGATGGTAATAAATGGTAGAATCATGATTAAGATTCAGTCTGTGTATACAGAGTTGATTGCGTTATTAAAAAATTATCACTATCATTATCACCACCACCATCATTATTATTATTGGTGTGTGTGTGTGTGTGTGTGATATCATGCATGCAGAATTCAGGGGAAAACTTCTGTGAGTCAGCTTTTTTAATTGTTAGTTCCAGAGATCAAATTCAGATCATCAGAATTATTCAGCTAGTATTTTTACCCACTGAGCAATCTCAATAATCTCCAAAAGCTATTGTTTTAATCATTGTTTATAGAACTCATGTAAAAAGCTAGGCAGAGTAGCATCCACTTATAATCTCAGTGCTGAGAGATAGAGGCAGGTAGATCTCTTATAGGCCAGCCAGTTTAGCCTAATTAGGTAAGACCCAGGTCACAGTGATACTCTGTCTTTAAAAACAAAACGAATGATCAGCCTGATGGAAGGCATGAGTGGTTAACCTCTGACCACCATCCATATGCTCATACGAAGACATACATGCATCCACACACAGATGAAAAACACACATGCATACACACAGATTTATAGGGGAAGACATCCAATAAATACAGTAAGTGAATAAGTTGTAACACAAGCGAGTGAGTATAAAAAGTGATAAAATAATAGATCAGGGATGAGACAGCAGGCATAATATGGACAAGGTGAGATTAAGGCTGCAGTATTCAGTGTGGTGAATGGGAAGGTGGACCATGTACTTGAACACAGATTTGAAGGGTGAGAAATCACATGTGTGTGAGCTCATAAAAAGATGTACTGTCCACATATGGACATACAATGAGTGCAGAGGCTCTAGGGTGGGAACATAGTTGATATATTTAAGAAATTGTAAAGAGTCTGAAGTGGTATGGTGAAAACAGGGTCAGTATTGTCTCTTTCAAGACAATTAAGAGTGCATAGAAAACAGATCACACGTAGTCTGGCAGATGCTAATGAAGACTTGGTGCTATAAAGTATTTCTGGTATATAAAGGAAAATATAATGCTGACAGGGTTGGAAAGCAAAGTAATCTTTATGTACATGCCAGTGTCACTCTGGGTCCTATATTGAGATCGAATTCAGGAAAGGTCAAGAGCAGTGCTTCTCAACCTTCCTAACATTGTGATCCTTTAATTCAGTTCCTCATGGGGTGGTGTCCCCCAACCATAAAATTACTTTCATTGCTACTCCATAACTCTAATTTTGCTATGGTTATGAATTGTAGTATAAATACCTGATATGTGACCCTAAAGGGGTCACAACCCACAGGTTGAGTGAGAACCACTGGTCTAGCTGAAGGGACTGCAGTTAGAGGATTCCACAGCAATGCTTTGATCCGACTGTAGTACTTAAAATATGGGTTGTGTTATCACATGAGGTGTTGCAACCTAATGTGGGACTTGTGAACAATTTGGCAACTATTAAAAGACTCAGAGAGTGCAATGACCAAAAATCAGTTCCAAATAAAATGCATGATGAATCCAATGTGTTTCTGGTAGCACTCACCTATGTTATAACATATAACTCAACAGTAATCTTGGTTGAGAAGACCTAACATGAACTGCATGGAGCATGGCTTCATGCAACACAATGCTAATACCTTGGATCAGAGTCAACACTATTGTATGCTATGAATGGAGGCATTTGTGTGTGTGTGTGTGTGTGTGTGTGTGCGCGCACGTGTAACGAAATTCTCAGATCTTAAAATAATGGTTTAATTATGGAAAGAAAAACTTTCAATGTTTTCCTACTGTCACTCCTCAGCATGTAAGTTTCAAATTAGTAATCCTTGGATTGTGTTATGTTGAAATATTTGATTTAAATAAGTGCTGTTTGAGTTGCTGACTTCCTTGAATTTCATAAAAAGTCATTAAATTAATTTGGCTTAGAATGAAGACAGAATTTCCAACTATTTTTTACAGTGATCTTGAATACACTTCTGAATTTTTTTACTACATATTTGCACAAAGCCATGCTCTTAGCATTGATAATTATTAAAGATACTGATCAACTATGGAAAATATTAAAGATGTTCTGCATTCTGCAGTACCAAATGTTCAGCCAAGATTTAATTCTTTATGTAAAAACAAACAAGCACAGCTATTATATTTAATAAGTAGGAACATTACATATGGACTAAAAGTGTTTTAAAATAAATTTCTTTATGATTTATTATCACTAATTGTTTGGTGTATGCCTACTTTATAGACTTTTAGACCTGGGGCTACAAAAAAGTTCCTCTAGAAGTTCTACATGTGACAGAGGATTAATAGATTAACATCTGGAGCATGCAAAGAACTTAGAAGACTAAACAAGAAGAAAATAAGCAACTCCGTCAATAAATGGGTTTAAAATGAACACAGTTCACACAGATAGACTATGCATAGCCAGGAAACATAAGAACACATTAAACCTTAATACCCATCAGAGAAATGCACATCAAAACTACATTGAGATTTTGATCTTACATCAGTCGAAATGATAGTCATTGAGAAAACAAATAACAGCATGTGCTGGTGTGGTGTACACACAGCTGCTGGGAGTTTAAACTGGTTCAGCCTCTGTGGAAATAAGCATGGTGGTTTCTCCCCAAAGTAGAATTAGGTGTACAATATGGTCTATTATAATACTCCTGGTTCAAGTCAACATATCACAGACATTTGTACATCAACATTTACTCCAGTATCATTCACAAGAGCTAAGTTACAGAAGCAGTGTAGGTACCCAACAGTAGAAGATTAGATAGGAAAAGTGTGGGATGTATTCATAGTGGGATTTTTCCCAGTCATAAAGAAGAACAAAATTATGTTGTTTGCAGGAAAATGAATGCAACTGGAGATAATCACATTAATCAAAATAAAGGGGCCCCCAAAAGACAAATATGTCTTCTCATTTGTGAATCCTAGATTTTTATATAGATACCCAAAGTCATGCCTGTATATATTACATGAAAGTAGAAGTGAAGTTGTCTAGAATAAAGGAGGAGGAAACAGAATGGGAGGCTATGCTAGCATGCATACAAGTAACATTATATGGACCGTGTAGCTGTGTTTATAGATTTAGGAATACATACCTATTCTAGTTTAAGGTCTTTTTCTGATCTTTCAGTTATGTTGCAATACCCAGGGCTTACTGTGTATGGTTGCTGGGCTCCAGTGGAGACATATTACCTTGGCTGTTATAAATTGTGTCTAGGCATGCGGGTTTTGGAATATTGTAAGTCTAGGTGCTGATACATGGTCTTGTTTTTGTTGAGGGGGTATTTTGTTCCTTAGCTTCTGCTGCCCTCACTAGTTCTTAGGAGGTTGTGGTGGCTAGGTGTCACCTGGTAGAAAATTCTTCTGGGCTCCTGGTAGATGTGGCTACTGGGGGTTCCAGGCTAAATGGGTTTCTAAGGTATTCAGAGCTGACAGGAAAGAGGATGAGTTGTTAGAGAGTGGGGGTTGAGGGGGTCCACAGGAGGGAGGAAAGCAGGGTGTTTTACCAGGATGCTTAGTTCTCTGGGAATGGGGATAGAGAGTGAAGACAGGCTACAGCAGAGGATGAGACTAGGGGACTGGATTGGAGGAATACAGGGAGATCTGAAGATCTGTAGTTAGCCTACCTGATTCCCCGATTGAAGTGGCCTGTGGGTTCCCAGGGAATGCCCGTTAGAATTGGTGCTGAGATAAAGCAGTGAGTGGGGGAATGTTAGGACAGGGAGACCAGTTCAATACACTAGAGATAGGAGTATAACAGAGCAAGACTGAGCAAGTGGTCTGCAGCAGAGCTGGTTATGAGACTGGGGGATTGGATTTGGAGGAGCGGAGGGAGAGGGGAAGATCTACAGTTGGCTTCCCTGCTTCCTGTAGTGTGTTAAATAATTATATAAAGTACCGCCTCACCAGGCCTCTGCACCCACTTCTTCCAAGTATCCAGTAAAGAATGACTCCTCTTAAACTTAAATAGTTAACCAAACGTATTTATGTATATAAACTCCCAATTACATAATGCCAATTTACAATGATAAAGGTCTTATCGCAATTTTCTAACGTCTCCAAAACACCAGAAATATGTTTGAAGCCATCGGGACATCCACATCTCCTGTGCTCCGCTCATGTGGACCCCCCTCTCTCCCTCCGCTCGTGCAGTCCACTGAGCTTCTCTCCCTCCTTAGTTCCTCCTCCTCTCTCCTCTAATCACTGGCTGCTAACTGCCTCAATGTGAATGGATAGGCAATATCTTGCAACATTTCACCCTTTCTGTTTAATAATAAAAAAAAAAACCTTTCTTTCCAAATATAAATTGAGCACAACTATTACCATTTCTTAAATTATAAAGTATAAGATAGACTTAACACCCAGTCCATCCTCTCTGTTAATCAAACAGAACCTCTGTCATCTAGTTTATCTTAAAGGACTCTAATAATTAACACCTGACTCATTTCTTGGCTATAAATTGTATGTCATCTGAAAACCATCTCTTTAAATCTGTATCAGCTTTCTCAATGCTAAACAGCTTGGGCTGGCTACGAGACTAACAGTCTTCAACTCCGTCAGAAATCCGAGAGTGACTAATAATAACTGAAAATAAATAGGAAGCCTAACATAGCTTCTAACACTTAGCCAAATGATAGAGACCGCTGAAAACCTGGACAGTCCTTCTCCTTCAATATTGGAGCATCGGTCTTCAACCTCCTGGCCGAGGGTCATCTGACAGACTTAGAGAAACAGGAGTTATTAAGGACTAGCTATTTTGTCTCGGCAAAAATCAAGCTGTCCCAACCTGTAAAAGTGTCCTTTTTCTGGACAGTATTTTGTCTGTAGATGAAGAGAGGCAATCTCTGCCTCGTGGCTGTCTCACCACAACAGAAGCAGCTCTACTGATGCTCAGTTCCTTCTTTGAATCCAAGAAAGGGAAGCTGTCAGGAGCAGACTAGTCTCACCAACAAGTGTATAAGTAACAGTAAATGTCACATTCTGTGGATTTTTGACGTTTTTGAATACCAACTATCTATGTAAAGTAATGTGGACTGTTGCCCGTTAACTACTTTCAGCTGTTTCTGATTAAAATCTTGAAAACACCCTAACAATAAACTCAAACCCTTATATTTCTATTTGGCCCTAAACTAACAGGCTTAAACATCTCAGATCTGTTATAATAACAGCAAAAAAGGACTGGGTCTAAGCCCTGTACTTTTAAATGTTTAGTATCAATAGAAGAAATTTATACCAATGAAAACCTTGATTATGAATCAAAATGAATTCTGTACCAAATAAGAACTTATGACTTTAACTTAGTAGCAGTTAAAAGGATTTTTACCAAATGAAATTATGGCTATATAATCAATCCTATTTCCTCTCTGTTTTAAATCTGACCATTTCTACATTCCCTAGAAAGACAACTTAATAATAATAACCCTCTCCAGGCCGAAATCCCAGGGAAGAGGGTGAACGACTCTTCACGGCTTCTACAAGCTGAATATGGGCATTGAGATATTATGAAGGGGAGTGGGGAAAGGTAGGAAAACAGGACCAATCAGTCTCTGATGTCTGTGTCTTGACTGGATCTGGCTGAAGTCCTGAACCTCAGGAGTTCAAACAGGGTCACTTCAGCATGTCTGACGAGGAGACTCAACCTGGCTCTATTTTCTGTAATATATAAATCTCAAAACAAAATTTCAATATCACAAAGATAGATTTTTTTTTTGTTTGATACTCTGGAATCTAGTCCTCTGGAGGTCGCCCTCTATCATTTCTGATCCAAATCGCTCTGGAAGATGTCCAGAGCCTAATCACCCTTTCTAAAAGAAACCTAAAAAAACAAAGCCTAATCACTCTTTCTAAAAAAACAAAGAAAAAAACCTTTTTCCCAAATTAGCATATCCTTGAGCCAGTAATCAGAAAAACCTTCATTTTGACGTCTCTCCCAGAGCAATAATATAACCACAAAACTCAACATCTCACCCATTATGAAAATCAAAACCATCTAAAACAAATGAAATAAGCTAAGATACTGTATGAGCCTCTGCTTAGGCTACTCTTATCTAGTCAAGGAGGAAAAGACACCCAAAATTCCACGAGTGGGCCATGTTAAAAGGAATACGAGCTTCCTCTGGCTAGGCAAACAAGCTATATCATCTTTTGTTTGGCTCTCTACCCAGAGCAGCCATTCTGTTATACCTTTATACCATCTATCTGTTGAGCTTTCTACCTGAGCCACAGACTTTTAATAATTAATACCTGTGCTAAGCAGGCAATTGTTGTCACTATACTCTTTACTCTAGAGTCAGTGACTACTTCCCTGTCATCGTTCAACTTAAAATAATCTAAAACCAGTGAAATAAACTAAGATACTGTATGAGCCTCTCATTAGGCCACTTTTATCAAGCCAAGTAGGAAATGTCACCCAAAATTCCTGTGATAGACCATGTTAGAAAGAATATGAGCTTCCTCTGCCTAGTAAACTATCTTTATTCTAGCTTAACACAATTGATTCACCCTTCCATCTTTACCCGCTTATAAGCAGGCAGCTAGTCAAAGCAGGATTTAAACCCAGAATTCCTGTGGCGCCCACTTTAGAAGACCTATTTTCCCCACTAGTGGTCCTCAGTATTCTCAGTCTTTCCTTTGTTTCAACTTGGCATGCTTGAGTCATGACCTGATTTTGGCACTCTTAGTTACTCACTTAATAACAACAACAACAAAAAAACCAAAAAAATAAAACTCTAACTTTTAGACTAATAATCTCAGGTTTCTAGTGGAAATATGGCCCACATTGGTTCGTCAAATGTAGTGTGTTAAATAATTATATAAAGTACCGCCCTGCCAGGCCTCTGCACCACTCCTCCCAAGTATCCGGAAAGCATGACTCTTAAACTTAAATAGTTAACCAAATATATTTATGTGTATAAACTCCCAATTACATAATGCCAATTTACAATGATAAAGGTCCTATCCCAATTTTTCACCTCTCCGAAACACCAGAAATACATCTGAAGCCATCCGGATATCCGAGTCTCCTTCTCTCCCTCGGCTCCTGCAGACCTCCTTCTCTTCCTCTGCTCGTGTGGTCCACTGAGCTTCTCTCCCCCCTTATCTCCTCCTCCTCTCTCGTCCCCAATCACTGGCCTCTCACTGCCTCAATGTGAATGGACAGGAAATATCTTGCAACAGCTTTCCTGACTAAAGGACAGTTCATCACTTTTTTTTTAAGTGTAGAATAGAGTTTATTCAGGGCATGTGGGAGGATTAAGAGGGTAGTAGAGACGGAGAAAGGCAGAGAGAGCGTGAGCAGAGGAGTAGAGAAGTAGAGGCCGGCCATGAGCACATGGAGAGAGAGTGGGGATAGGATGAGAGGGTAGAGCGGAAGCAGGAAGGCAGGAGCAAGAGAGTCAAAGTGTCTTCTGTGGAACAATAGTCTCACCTGTCCTAAAAGAGAAAACCAGTCAGTAGTCAAGTAAGTCTTGGAAGTCTCGAATGTTGCATGTCTTTCTTGGAGAGTCTTGAGGTATCATTTATCATATTTTATTTTTAGTAGCTTTGGGGATTTTTCAGTCAGTAACCTCATTCTAATTCAGTGCTTTTCAAACTTACTTGATATGTCATATAACCACCAATTAAGTCCTAATGAGCTACTGATGTACAGGATATTCTTTGAGAAAAACTGACATTAAATTTCTTAGAAGAATAAACAGGGTTGCTTATCAATGGGATTCAATGGCTGTTATTGAATAAACATTAAGAGTTCTTTCAATGGAGAAATGAATGTTGGATCTTGAAATATGTTGCCTGAGTGTGGAGCATTTTAACTTGTGTGTGTGTGTGTGTGTGTGTGTGTATATGTGTGTGTGTGTGTGTGTGTGTGTGTGTGTGTGTGTGTGCATGTGTGTGCATGTAGGCTAGAACTTGACATTGGGTTGTCTTCAACTGAGGAATTACATTTTAATCTAGTGTTTCTCATTGAACCTGGAGCTCACCTAGTCAGAAGAGTGATTGACCAAAATGACCCCATGATCTTCCCTTATAATCTGTCTTGCCTCCCCAGTAATGAGATTACAAATGCACACTAGCTGCACCACATTCTTTATAGTTGAGATCCAACCCAGGTTCTCATGATTGCACAGGAAGCACTTTTCCTATTGAGACATCTTCCTAGACTGGAACTTATTTAAATTCCTCATCTTTCTTAAGATTGAAGTACTAAAATTCCTATGCGTACTTCTGAAAAAGTTAGAAGCCTTTTGAAGTCATGTATTTTTAGCTTTGAATTTGGCATGCAAAACTATTTGGGGTCTTTACAGCCTCCACACTTACAAAGCTACTGATACTCAAGCATCATTGACATATGGAAAAAAAACCCAAGGAGTGTGGGGCTTCTCATTTGTGACCCTGCACATCACTAGAATTGCTAAGACAACATTTGCTTCCTTGAGGGTTCATGAGATAGCTCAGCTAGTAAAGATTCTGACTGCTAAACCCATTGACCGGAGTTTGATCTTTGTAACCCATGTGGTAGAGAGAGAGAGAACTTACTTCTGCAAGTCATTTGCCTTCCTCATGTGTGCTGTTGGTGAAAGGCCCTCAAAGCGTGAGGAACCCCCATGCTCCGACTCAGGAAAGGTAACAACTCAAAACACTCATGAGAAACGGTCTTGATGCAACAGCAAGAGGACTTTAATACCAAGCATGCTGGGGTGCACAGTCGTACACCACGTAGGGGTAGAGGACTGTGGACCCCAAGTGCAGGATTGGAGCAGCTTTTATAGGGTTACAACAAAGCCCGTGCCTCGCAAGCCAATCATTTCATAGCATCCAGAGCCCGCGCGGGTGAGGGTCAATCGATTTGTACCATTGTATAGTTTCTAGGCCAATCATTTTAAAACATCTAAGCCCGCGCTTCGGGAACCAATCAGTTTCCTATAGTCTCAGAGGTTCGCATTTGAGTGGGGGTAACAAATTACAGTTTAGATAGGACCGGAGGTTTCAGCGTGTTATCTTCCCTCTGTGGCGCCAGCAATTTACAGAAGCCAGATAAGTGGTTAGTCAGCTCATTTCCTGTTATCATACTAGGCCAGAATCGCGTATTCAAAGGACTGTCTTACGCCCTTTCACCTAGTTCTATACAGAAAGCAGTCTCTGGAATAGCAAGAAGTGTGACCTTTTACCCACTTCACTGGCAGAGAACAGGGTCTGGAATTTGAGGTATTTATGGCTACTTAGGAGTGAGAAGGTATTTCTAAACTTCTGACTTATTGGGGCCATTGGAGGGCTAGGCTGCATTTTCTGTCTCTTCATTGAACAGCACATTCAATCCCTGCTCCCAGTAAAAAAAATAAATGTGAAGAAAAATCAGTAATTTACTTTCTTGAATAAAAACAAGACAGAGGAGTCAAGTAGTGGTAGTTTAGGAATTCAGGGGTTTCTTACTTTATTTCACAACATCAAAACATTTTAAAGACTTAAATAATATTAGCTTATTATATTCCTTCCAAGAGTTTAGAATACAAATCATAAGACTGGCTAACATGTTGATTTTAGCAGTATTAAACTGTCAAAATTAGTTAAAACTTTCATTTTAATTCTTCTACCTCTGCTCCAGTTTGGGTATGAAGTATTGCCCATAAAAGTTATTTGTTAAAGGATTGGTCTTTAGATGTTGTGTTTGTATATGCTTGGGCCAGGAGTGGCACTATTAGGAGATGTGGCCTTGTTGGAGTAGGTGTGTCACTGTAGGCATGTGCTTTAATACCCTGGTCCTAGCTGCCTGGGAGCCAGTATTCTCTTAGAGGCCTGTAGATGAAGATGTAGAACTCTCAGCTCCTTCATTACCATGCCTGCCTGGATGCTGCTATTCTCTTACCTTGATGATACTGGACTGAACCTCTGAACCTGTAAGCCAGCCCCAATTAAATGTAGTCTTTATAAGAGTTGCCTTGGTCCTGGTGTCTCTTCATAGCAGTAGCACCCTAACTAAGACAGATATTGAGATGCTGAAATACTGAGACATGATTGGATAGTGATGGCTCTGTCATCATCAGTTGTCAATCTCTTCATGGAACCTTATAGCATGACTCGGGAAGGAATTTCAGAGGTCGGAACTATTAGAGGAGGTGTGAGTGTGTCCCTGGTAGTGTATATCATCCATGAATTCTTTCTGTTGCTTCTTTCTGCTTTCTAAGGCTACTGAAAATAGAAAAGCTCCTGACACTATGACATTTTGAATATCAACAAGCTCAGAACATTGGGTCCAGCTGATCTTGGACGGAAACCTTAGAAACTGTGAGCCAATATAAATCATTCCTTCTTTATGCTTATTTTCTCAAGTATATTTTTTTCAGACAGTGGCTAGCATTAGTCCAGTATTAACATTTTATTTTTTGCTATTATGTTATTTATTTATTTATTTATTTGTGTGTGTGTGTGTTTTGTGCATGTGTGTGTGTATGCATGCCGTGGCATGACTGATGAACATTGAGGTTAAAGGGCAACTTCTGGGAGTTGGCTCTCTCCTTCCACCATGCAGATCCCAGGAATCTGACTCAGATCACAAGGCTCATTGGCAAGCTCCTTAACATGTGGAACAATTTTCCTCACCAACAGACATTTGGTTACAGTGATAAAACATAGCTAACACAGCCTCTTAAGCATGTTATGTATCCCATGTGTAAGATGAATTGGAAGTACCAGTTTCTTAACACCGAAATTCCCTTACATTTCCAGTGAGATTTGCTTTTCTCCTTCTCTTCCTCCTCTTCCATTTTGGAAATGGTTAGGCCTTTAAAGTTCTCTATGATAGTGGGCATCTGATTTCTTTTCATTTTATTTTGAATACGAAATCAGGAGACAATTTAGGTTTTAAAAATATTAAGCCAACTTTTGCTTTTCAGTAGACTGTCATTTTTCATTATTTGTTAAGGCTGTCTAACATTTCAGGTCACTAAGTTTCATGTATACTTACTGTTTTCCTTTTTGTCTTTTTTTTTTTTTTGAGACAGTCTCTCTACATAGCCCTGGCTGTCCTAGAATGCACTATGTAGACCAGGCTGGCCTCGAATTCACAGGAGTCCATCTGCCTCTGCCTCCCTAGTGCTGGGATTAAAGGCATGTGCTACCACATCTGGCTTACTTTTTTTCTTAAACAAGAATCACCTTTCCTCTTCCATAAACAAATAAATATGAAAGAAATTGCTTATATATGCAGTATGTGGAAATGATACTTTCCTTGTTCACATGAAAAAATGCTGGCACGTTTATTGCCATGTGCTGTATGACTACACATGTATACCTAATGCTCTTTGTCCCTGGACCTTTCTCACGTGAGAGGATTTTTTTCCATAAGACTGCTTATGTGACTTGCCTTGATCAAGAAAACAAGCATTTCTGTGCACAATACTCCATCAGATGTTAATAGGGTGACTTATGCTTCTCCATGTTGTTTGTCTCTGAGCCAGAGACTTGCATAGTCCCAGGTAGAGTTCTCTCATCATCTAAGTTCTCTAGTGAAGGTTATATGGGGGTGATTCATAGTCACCCGGCAGTAGACATATTTGGAGAGAGAAATAAGCCTGACAGTCATGGACATTCTTATTATTCATAGCCCATTCTACCTTGACAGATGCAGTCAACTCTCTCATTGTATCTCTTCAAGCTCTCTCTCTCTCTCTCTCTCTCTCTCTCTCTCTCTCTCTCTCTCTCTCTCTCTCTCATTATAAAAAGCAGAGTTCAGCCAAACCACTTTCTATCACTTAATAGTAAATGGATAGAATAAATTGTCAATGAGTCGATGCAAAGCTGTTAGCACCAACAATGTAAACAATTGAATATTTAGTCACTGCAGTATAGCTAATAATTGCCATTTCGCTTTAAGTAATGAAGCAAATAAAAATGTAGGCCCTGCTGCAAAGCTGCTGCTTAATAGACCAATTACAGTGATTCTTGAATATGAACACGGTATTTGTTAATTTAAACATTTTCTATTCAGATCTTAATAATGGCTTCTGCAAGTAGCAATTAAGTCTCCCAAAAGAAAAACAAAGTTAGAATGTTAGCAACTTGTAGCCACGCAGAAGTGATTCTTTTGTGGCAATAGTGACCAGTCAGTGCTAGAAACCATTTGAATATCATTTGATAGATGCACTTTGTCTCCTCAGGTGACACTGTAAATGGCTTTCTTAATGGTTGGGAAATGATGGTATCAATGACTTGTTTAATTAATTTTATCATTTTAGTAGACTCCAAAAACTTGCAGTGGGTGAAACCAATAGATACCATTCACTTTTTTTTTTTGAGACAGGATCTTGTTAAGTAGCCCAGACTGGCCTTAAACTCTTTAGCTCAATTGATACTGACCCAGCCATCCAAAGAAGTGCTATTCTTTTTTGAGTTTTAGAAATTTTTAGAAAATAATTTATTTTATGTGCATTAGTGTTGTGTGTTCGTGTGTCTATGTGAGAGTATGGGAGCCCCTGGAATGGGGGTTACAGACAACTGTGAGCTGCTGTGTAGGGGCTGGAAATTGAACTCAGGTTCCCAGGAAGAGCATCCAGTGCTCTTAACCACTGAGCCATCACAGCAGCCCCAGAAGTACTGTAGTACTGTTCTTGAGGGGTTTTTAAAGCTTTGAATTCTTGGGAAAAATATACCCTTTCTCTTTTCTTATCTATCTATCTATCTATCTATCTATCTATCTATCTATCTATCTATCTATCTTCTATCTATCTCTCCTATTTTGGGTTGGGATATGCATTTCCTTTTAATTTGGAAAGTTTAAAGAATTACTAAGATCCTTATTATTACTTTAATTAAAATAATCTTTATTTTGTATGTGTGGGTCCTATTTTCCAAGGTACACACATAAAGTTCAGAATACAAGTTGTGGGAGTTGCTTCTCGACCCTTTTACTATATGGATTCCAGGGATCAAACTTGCAGGCTTGGTGGCAAGTGCATTTACCCACTGGGCCCCATTACTGAGATTATTTTGATGAAGGACTTTAGAGTTTGGGAACAAGAGAGGGTACTGGGAGGTGAATATGAGCAAAGTACATTATATACAATGTATGACAATGTCATATCAAAAGCCCATTATTTTTGCACAGTTAACATGTGCTAATAAAAATAAATATTAACCTTGGATGCTAAATATGATTGATTCTGTGTGGACCAACTCATGAACATGTGACAAGGAAATAGGTTAACTTTCTTCATTTCTGGACATACCACTTTTTGAGTCCTTGAGATGTCTATTAGGAAGACATTTGAAAAATGCATTGAAAATAATGTTAATTTTGTTGAAGAGCATAATCTTATTGTTAACTCTTCATTAAAAAACAAATTTTAACTGTTTTTATTTCTCCATTTTTAACTCCATTTAATTTATTCTCCTTATGATTTTTCTAAAAAATGCCAGTGGCTTAGATGGCTTTAGTTCTTTTCTGAACACATCCAATCCTTTATGTTGTGGTTATTTGGTTATGTTGGCTGTGCGCTGTTATTAAAAAGTTCTTCAAAATTAGTCACTATGCTTATTATTTTACAGAGACCACATTTATTTGCATTTGCAAATGGAAATCAGATTTTCTCTCAACATGACTTCTACTTCCCGGTTCATCTGTCTTGCTTTGATTTTCTGCTAATGTTCAGTTTTTCAGTGGCTCTTTCAATGGGCAGAAGGGAGTTGATACATGGAGAGAAAAGTCTTATTCTCGGTATGTTTAAAAAGTCTGTAGTTCACTCTCATATTTTGAATATTAGCTTGGTACAGCAGGTAATTCTAGTCTGACAGCTATTTTAGTTAGAACATTTTACATATTTTTCGACTGTTCATGGCATCTGCTTTTCCCAATTACAAGTTTTCCATCATTCTGATTTCTGTTTCTCGGTGAAGTAATTTCGTCTTGGTAGCTTTAAAACTCATGTCTTCTTTTGCTTCTCTAGGTTCACTCTAATGTATGACGTTTTTCTTTTGTGAAGTTCCCAGAACTCATGTCCTTTAAAATTGAATGACTCATGCTTTTATTTATTTCCAGAAAATTTCATCATTATCTTATGAATATTGTCTCTTTTAAATTATCCCTTTCTTTTTCTGAAACCCCTTTATAATATGATAACCTCATTCTCTCCTTTATGTTTCCTAGCTATTTTTCTTCCGTAACCGAGGTGAGTACCTTAGCACTCAACTGTTCAAATAGGCAACTTTATTTTTAGCTATTGCCATTGTCTATTGCTTAGTTAAGCTGTCAACAAATTATTTCATTGATTATGTATTTTGACCTGTTTAGTCTGCTCTAGAAAATTGTCATAAAGAGAATCATTTATCAACAGAAGATTATTTCTCATAGATCTGTCATCACAGTCTTGGAGGTCCAGAATTAAGATGTTGGGGGAGAGGTTTGGTAAACTGGGCAGGCTTATTTCATGACTCAAAGGATGTTTTTTGCTCTATCTCCCACAGGGGTTTTTTTATGGGCTTTCTTAGGACACTAATTCACTTATGATGTATATGTCTCACCTACTATTGATCTGTTTGGCCTACTATATGATCTATTTGCTTTCACCTACTAGTACCATCATTGGATGTTAAGATTTCAGCATTGGAATTTTGGAAGAAACAAGTATTCAATCATAGTAGTTTTGATTTTAAAAAAATGCTGTCTTTTGTAACTTTTCCCTCCCCGCCCCCCGCCATTACCTTTTCTATAATAGCTTGATCTTATTAATTCTTTTCTTTCTTTTACCTTCATCATTGTTAAATTTAGCTGTTAACTAGATGCAGACCTAGAGTCATGTGGGAAGAGGAAATATTATTGAAGACTTGCTTCCATCAGATTGGCATGTGGGCAGGTATGTGGGCATTGTCTTGATAGCTAATTGATGCGTCTACTGTGGGGGTACTATACATAGGTACATGGGCCTGACTGTATAAGAAAAGTAGCTGAATATGTGCCAGAGAACAAACCAGTAAGTAACAATTATAAAATATAAATCCCTCCTTGATTATGAGCTTCCTTTTTCAGAGCTATGAGTTTTTATAATTTTGGATTATAAACTTGTCTTCAGTTGGATTTATCCCTGGAGAAAGCTTTGGTTGCATTTTGAATACATACTTATCTTGAGTACTTTTACCTGTATTTTTGTAGAAGTTTGGTATGTTTCTTCCTCCTAGCCCCATGTTCCCAGAAGTAAGACTCAAACTCAAAATATATTTATAAATACATTGGCCATATAGCTAGATTTTTCTCTTATTAGAACATAACCTAAATTATTCCATTTATTATAATCTACATTCTGCTATATGGCTGACTGCTTGTGCTCATTGAATTTGTGTGTATCATGAATTCATTTTGTCATATCTTCCCAGACTGAATCTCCCCTGTTTGGCTCTATTCCAGAATCCTCTCTGCTTCCCATTTGTCCCACCTCCTATTTCTTACCTAAGCCATAGCCCATTAGATATATTATTGACAGGTGCCACATCTGTATAGACATAAGGTATTCTCTCTACAATTCCCCTTTTTAGACTCTTTTCAAATATAAATTGAATACAATAATAACAATTATGAAATAATTAAGGAAGTTATTAGGTAAGATTTACATTCATAATGTCCAATCCATAGTATTTGGCAATTTTAGAAAATATTCTATTATTTATTCTATCTTGGTGAGTTCAGAGTTTTGTACCTAAATTATTTTTTTTACCATATCATTTTATTAACCTTAAAACACTTTAGACCTAAAAATGTTTTCTTAAATCTTAAACAACTTAAGCTTAATTGTGAGACTATAACTATCTAGTCTTCAATTATATCAGAGACCTGAGAAGGAGTAAATATTACCTGAGTAAGGAGGAAATTCAGGCAGAATCTTCTAAGACTAAGAATTGACTAACAGCTGTCTGCCTGGACATTGGCTGAGTTAAATCAACTCTACAAAGTTGGAGCATCATATTCAGCCTTCTGGCCCAGTACATCTGACAGACCTTTTGTGAGACAGAAATTATGAAGGACTTGTTTACCCTGTTTTGGCAGAGCTTGGTGATTGACTTCCCAGCATCTGGTCGTCCTTTCTGGACAGCATCTTGTCTGCAGATGAAGTTAGGGCATTTTCTTTGCCTGGTGGCTAGCTTGCCATAGATGAAGCCATTTCCAAATGGAGGTCCTTCAATGCTCATCATCTTTTTCCAAGCTGAATGGGTTGCTGCCAGGGGTTGACACTTCTCAATGTCAAAAAAAGTTTTAAATTAATAAAAACATCTTTAAATGTCACATTCTGTGAATCTCTGAGGTTTTTGAAGACCATCTATCTATTCATAGCATATCTGAACAAGCAAATGTTGCCTGTCTCCAGCTACCTACTATCTGTTCAACCCAGGATGCAAATTTCTGTGATGATCTAGACTAGTATGTGACATGACTATGAATTTGACTGTCTGACTATTAACTTGTATTTCTTAATTTTTCTAACAGTTTGCAATAGAAGCTATTAAAAGAACCTGGGGGCAGCAGACTGGTAAGATGGCTCAGGGGTTAAGAGCAATAGTTACTCTTCTAGAAGCCTTGAGTTCAATTCCCAACAACCACATGGTGGCTCATGACCATCTATAAGGGAATCTGATGCCCTCTTATGGCATGTGGGTGTACATGTAGCAGAGCACTAGTATATTAAAAAACAAACAAAAAACAAAACAAAAACCCAAGCTTCAGTGAAGGCAGGTGTGGTGGCCCATGCCTTTATTAACTAGCACTTGGGAGGTAGAGGCAGGTGGCTCTCTGTGAGTGTGAGGCCACCCTGGTCTACATATCGAGTTCTAGGACAGCCAGAATATGTAGAGAGATCCTGTCAAAAATAAAACAAACAAACAAACCAACAAAAGAACTGGGACTAAACCTTGTATTTTAAATGAGTTTCAAAGGCATAATGCCTATACAAAGTTAAAATATATATACATTATGCTGTAACAAAATGTACCTTATATTTCATATCAATATTCAAAGATTTATACCTATGAAAACCTTAAACCTGTATCAATATACAATAATCATATCAATGTAAACAAAATATTTTCATTTGAATTCTAAGTTGAAGAGTAGATTCAATAATCTACCCTTTTATTCTATTATTTCTATATGATAATTCTATATTCCCCTTTTTTTCAACCCCCTTCTCTTTATTTAAGGAAGAAAGATAGAGAGAAGGAAAGGGAAGATGGAAATCCCTGGGTCTAAGCTCCCTATTCTCCTTTCTCCCTGTGCAAGACCATAATTATTTGTAATCATTCCCTAAAATGACAACATATTTATAACTCATAAAATGAACAAAGCCATCCATCCCAATTTAAGGGATTGGGATGATGGTCTTCTTATAATTGCTTCCTGTTGATTTTGAATGTAGAATTTCTTTATGGGGGACCCAAGAAAATTAGAAAAATGGTTAGTTTTCAGAAAACTAGCTGTAGCATTTGTTATCTTGTCTCTTGGTGGTGTGAAAGTTCAAGCTTAAGTGAAGTTCTGACTGGTCCAGTCTGTAAGACTGGATGAACTGAGATCATCTGAGATCAGTAGCTTTTTGAAGCTACTCTTAAAGCAAGTCTGCTGAGGAATGGCATTGAAGCAGCCTGAGCAGGATCAGGTATCCCAGCATCCTCGAGGGTGGCTCTTGTTAGGACTGCTTTCTTGGCTTTCCATTCTGCAACACACAAACTTTTATAAGCAATATATAGTTTTATAATCATGGGAGACAGAGGGAGGGAGGGACCTGGGTGGGAGAGGGAAGGGGGAAGGGAAAAGAGGAACATGATCAGGAATGGGGCAGGGTGTGGGAGATGGAAGAGAAACCCTGAGGGCCAGCAGAATGAATGGAAAAATGCAACCTGGGGTGTGTGTGTGGGGGGGGAGGTGGAACACTCTAGAAAGTACCAGAGACCTGGAGGTGAGACACTCTCAGGACTCAAAGGAAGGGACCCTAGATGAAATGCCCAACAGTGGGGAGAGGGAACTCATAGACTCCACCTCCATTAGAAAGACAGGGCATCAAGTGGAGAGATGGGGTTGCCATCCCACAGTCAAAAATTCTGACCCAGAATTGTTCCTGTCTAAAAGAACTGCATGGACAAAAATGGAGAAGAGATTGAGGAAAAGGACATCCAGTGACTGGCCTAACTTGGGATCCATCTCAAGGGGAGCTGGGGAGGGGGGGAGAGCTCCAAGGCCTGACACTGTTACTGATACTCCGATGTGCTTATAGACAGGAGCCTAGCATGGCTGTCCTCTGAGAGGCCCGACAAGCAGCTAACTGAGGCAGATGCAGATACTTACACTCAACCATTAGACTGAAGTTGGGGACTCCTGTGGTTGAATTAGGAAAAGGCTGGAAGAAGCTGAGGAGGAGTGCTACTCTAAAGGAAGACCAGCAGTCTTAACTTACCTGGATCCCTGATATCTCTCAGACACTGAGGCATCAACCAGGCAGCATAAACGAAGTGGTTTGAGGCCCCAACACATACACAACAGAGGACTGTCTGGTCTAGCTTCAGTGGCAGAAGATACACAATGAATGCAGTGCTAAGAGGAAAACTCATAGCTCTGAGTGCCTCCAAAAAGAAGCTGGAGAGAGTATACACTAGCAGCTTAACAGCACACCTGAAAGCTCTAGAACAGAAAGAAGCTAATACACCCAAGAGGAGTATAAGGCAGGAAATCATCAAACTTAGGGCTGAAATTAACCAAGTAGGAACAAAAAGAACCATACTAAGAATCAGTAGAACCAGGAACTGTTTCTTTGAGAAATTCAGCAAGATAGATAAACCCTTAGCCAGACTAACCAGAGGGCACAGAGACAGTATCCAAATTAACAAAATCAGAAACGAAAAGGGAGATATAACAACAGAAACTGAGCAAATTCAAAAAAATCATCAGATCTTACTACACAAACCTATACTCAAATGGAAAATCTGGATGAAATGGACAATTTCCTAGAGAGATACCAAATACCAAAGTTAAATCAGGATCAGATAGTCCCATAACCCATGAAGAAATAGAAGTAGTCATTGAAAGTCTCTCAACCAAAAAAAAAGCACAGGACCAGATGGTTTTAATGCAGAATTCTATCAGTCTTTCAAAGAAGACTTAACACCAATACTATTCAAACTGTTCCACAAAATAGAAATAGAAGGAACACTACCCAACTCGTTCTATGAAGTCACAATTATGCTGATACCAAAATCACATAAAGATCCAACAAAGAGAACTTAAGACCAATTTCCCTTATGAATATCGATGCAAAAATACTCAATGAAATTCTTGCCAATCGAATACAAGAACACATCAAAATGATCATTCACTACAATCAAGTAGGCTTCATCCCAGGGATGCAGGGATGGTTCAATATACAGAAATCCATCAATGTAATCCACTATATAAACAAACTCAATGAAAAAAACCACATGGTCATTTCATTAGATGCTAAAAAAGCATTTGACAAAATTCAGCATCCTTTCATGTTAAAAGTCTCAAAAATATCAAGAATTCAAGGCCCATACCTAAACATAGTAAAAGCAATATACAGCAAACTAGTAGCCAACATTAAGCTAAATGGAGAGAAATTTGAAGCAATCCCACTAAAATCAGGGACTAGACAAGGCTGCCCCCCCCATATCTCTTCAATATAGTACTTGAAGTTCTAGCTAGAGCAATTAGACAACAAAAGGAGGTCAAAGGGATACAAATTGGAAAGGAAGAAGTCAAATTATCACTATTTGAAGATGATATGATAGTATACTTAAGTGACCCAAAAAAACTCTACCAGAGAACTCCTACAGCTGATAAACAACTTCAGCAAAGTTGCCGGATATAAAATTAACTCAAACAAATCAATAGCCTTCCTATACTCAAAGGATAAACAGGCCGAGAAAGAAATTAGGGAAACAACACCCTTCACAATTGTCCTAAACAATACAAAGTATCTTGGTGTGACTCTAACCAAACAAGTGAAAGATCTGTATGACAAGAACTTCAAGTCTCTGAAGAAAGAAATCGAAGAAGACCTCAGAAGATGGTAAGATCTCCTATGTTCATGAATTGGCAAGATTAATATAGTAAAAATGGTCATCTTGCCAAAAGCAATCTGCAGATTCAATGCCATCCCCATCAAAATACCAACTCAATTCTTCATAGAGTTAGAAAGAGAAATTCTCAAATTCATCTGGAATAATAAAAAACCCGGGATAGCTAAAACTATTCTCAACAGTAAAAGAACTTCTAGGGGAATCAGTATCCCAGACCTCAAGCAGTACTACAGAGCAATAGTGTTAAGAACTTTATGGTATTGGTACAGTGACAGGCAGATAGATCAATGGAATAGAATTGAAGACCCAGAAATTAACCCATACACCTATGGTCACTTGATCTTTGACAGAGGAGCTAAAACCATTCAGTGGAAAAAAGATAGCCTTTTCAACAAATGGTGCTGGTTCAACTGGCAGCTAGCATGCAGAAGAATGCAAATCAATCAGTTCTCCTTGTACTAAGCTCAAGTCCAAGTGGATCAAGGACCTCCACATAAAACCAGACACACTGAAACTAATAGAAAAGAAACTGGGGAAGAGTCTTGAGCACATGGGCACAGTGAAAAAATTCCTGAACAGAACACCAATAGCTTATGCTCTAAGATCAAGAATTGACCAATGGGACCTCATAAAATCACAAAATTTCTGTAAAGCAAAGGACTCTGTCAATAGGACAAATGGCAACCAAATAATTGAGCAAAGATCTTTACCAACACTACATCCGACAGAAGGCTAATATCCAATATATACAAAGAACTCAAGAAGTTAGATTCCAGAGAACCAAATAACCCTATTAAAAATGGGGTACAGAGCTAAACAAAGAATTTTCACCTGAGGAATATCGAATGACTGAGAAGCACCTAAAGAAATGTTCAACATCCTTATTCATCAGGGAAATGCAAATCAAATAATCCTGAGATTTCACCTCACACCAGTCAGAATGGCTAAGATCAAAAACTCAGGAGATAGCAGGTGCTGGCAAGGATGTGGAGAAAGAGGAACACTCCTCCACTGCTGGTGGGATTGCAATGTACAAACCACTCTGGCAATCAGTTTGGTAGTTCCTCAGAAAACTGGGCATAATACTACTGGAGGACCCTGTTATACCACTCTTGGGCATAAACACAGAGGATTCTCCAGCATGTAAGACATATGCTCCACTATGTTCCTAGCAGTCCTATTTATAATATCCAGAAGCTGGAAAGAACATAGATGTCCTTCAATGGAGGAATGGATACAGAAAATGTAGTACATTTACACAATGGAATACTACTCAGCTATTAAAAACAATGAATTCATGAAATTCTTAGGCAAATGGGTGGAACTGGAAAATATCATCTTGAGATAACCCAATCACAAAAGAACACACATGGTATGCACTCACTGATAAGCTGATATTAGTTCAGATGCTTGGAATACCCAAGACACAATTCACATATCAAATGATGCCCAAGAAGGAGGAGGAACAAAGTATGGATACTCTGGTCCTTCTTAGAACAGGGAACAAAATACCTACAGAAGGAGATACAGAGACAAAGTGTGGAGCAGAGTCTGAGGGAAACACCATCCAGAGACTACCCCACCTAGTGATCCATCCCCTATACAGTTATAAATCCCAGACACCACATGGTGGCTCACAACCATCTATAATGGGATCTGATGCCCTCTTCTGGTGTGTCTGTAGACAGCTACAGTGTACTTACATACATAAAAATAAATAAATCTTTTTTTTAAAAAAAGGAACTCCGAAATTTATCAACTGTATGATATGTCAATTTGAGTACATATTTTATTTCTCCAAACTTTATAGAATGAAACACACAATCCATTGTGCGTGGCATTGCTTTAAGTTGGCCTTAGCAAGGCTAACTTGGATTCTTAATTCAATACATTGTATCTCTATGGGCTGCCATCCTAATTTCTCCATGGAACAGTTTCCATCTGGAACTACATTTTTAAAATTGTATTGTAAATTCCAGATTGGATTTCTCTGAGGGTTTCCTATTTAGATTTAAAGATTCCTTCAGCCTATGTTTAATGGTCTCTAATATAGAATCTAATTTCTCAGTCTTTTCTTTCTCCAAGTCTGTCTTATTCTAATCTCTCCCAAAGAGGACATACAAAACTGTAATCATTGAAAAAGCAGCCATTTGTGTGCTGGGAAGCGAAGCAAGATCATACAGAATCCAGATATACCGTGACCTGTGCTTCCCTCCACCCGAAATACAGAAAACATTTTTTTAGACTCAAAATTTCTCCCAAAAGACTTTATTTCACCAATTTTAGTTTTAAGACTTTACCAGATCAGATGCATGGGGCTTTTTATTTTGTACCTTGTGTTGTTGCTATCTCAACCCTAGCCATTCAGTTAGCTCAGGATTCCTGGGTTTTGCTTTGTGCTGGCCCTGGCTAGACCTTTCCAACCCACTAAGCTTCTGAGCTGCTTTGGGCTGTACAGTGTCTGGCCTAGCTCTCTCTAAAGTTTTAAACCATGATGCACTTTGGGAGAAGTTGCAGCCATTGTGCCTTCAGACTTGGTCTGCTTCATACTTTTTTTTTATTAGATATTTTCTTTATTTACATTTCAAATGTTATCCCCTTTCCTGGTTTCCCCTCCAAAAACACCCTATCCCCTCACCCCTCCCCCTGCTCACCAACCCATCCACTCCCATTTCCCTGTCCTGGCATTCCCCTACTCTGGGGCATCGAGCTTTCACAGGACCAAGGGCCTCTCCTCTCTGGACTCTTTTGAGTCCAACAAGGCCATCCTTTGCTATATATGTAGCTGGAGCCATGGGTCCCTCCATGTGTACTCTTTGGTTGGTGGTTTAGTCCCTGGGAGCTCTGGGGTACTGGTTGGTTCATATTGTTGTTCCTCCTATGGGACTGCAAACCCCTTCAGCTCCTTGGGTCCTTTCTCTAGCTCCTCCATTGGGGACCTTGTGCTCAGTCCAATGGTTGGCTGAGAACATCCACGTCTGTGTTTGTCAGGCACTGGCAGAGCCTCTCAGGAGACAGTTACATCAGCCTCCTGTCAGCAAGCACTTGTTAGACCAGGCAGGCCTCTGGTCTGGCTAGCCCGAATCCTCCCATTGCCCCCTGCCTTTTACCTGGACCTTTTCAGGCTGCAAGTTTGAGCTCTTATTGCCGTAAGTTGGGCTCCATTTATAAGTTTGATCTGGTTCTTCCTCTCAACCCCATGCTTCCAGAAATAAGACTCAGACTCAAAATATATTTACATATATCTTGGCCATATTGCTAGGCTTTTCTCTGACTACAATCATAACTTAAGATAACTGATTTATTCTAATCTGCATTCTGGCACATGGCTGGTACCTATGCTCAGTTACCTTGTGTCTATCTCTTCACATCTCTCCCAGAGAATCTCCCCTGGCTGACTCTATTCCAGACTCCTTTCTGGTTCCAGGATGCCCCACCTCCTATATCCTGCCCGAGCCATAGACCATCAGATTTATTATTGAGAGGCGGCACAGTCTTACAGGCATTGTAAGGGTCCATGACTGGCCGAAGAATGATACCCTGGACTCAAATAATATGTAAATGCAAAGAGTGTTTTTTTCCCGCAGAAGTCCAGCATGATGGAGTCTGCCATCTACAAAGATAGAGAGATCCGAAAGTGAGCTCACAGGCCTGATTTAAAGCACATTAGGGGAATCCTGGGGAGGAGTAGGTGACCTCTATCTTAATCTTCGCTCTATCTCTAGGGACATTCCAGAACCATTGCTGGGGTCTGTGGGGCTAGAAACTGTCGCTGGGGATGTCTGGGAACTGTTACTGAGGAAGTCTAGAAACTGCTGCTGACCCATTGTCCTTGCCTCAGGCCCGGTGGCAGGGCAACTTCTGAGGCCTGGACTTGCCTAGTTCTTGGAAACAGAGATTTGGGCCTCGTCTCCTAAACTGCCAATTTGAAGCCTGTCATGGAGTCATCCCAGTCTTCTCAGCATCAGATGTTCTTTCTACATATCCTTTCTTAGGGATCCATATTTTTCAATGACTCTGGTATTTACTTTAGCATTTAGTTTTAGTGTTCCTGGTATAGCTAAAAGAATTTTTATTTCCATTAAGTAATGTAAATTCTGCCCCCCCCCATTCAATACATTCAGGTTAGTAAAACAAGTAATTAAGATAGAGTTGCTGTTGAGAGCACCAGATTCAAATGGTAACTTTGGAACATCTGTTTGGAAAGTGGGCAGAGCTTGTTAAAAAAAATGTCTTGAGGTCGTGATTGTAATCTCATAGTATTAATACTATATATAGTATTTATAATGTGATATACATAACATATATTTAATATGCATTATATGTCAAAATATATTTATATATATCATATAAAAATGAACTTAATGTTTAGTTTTATAGAAAACCAAAATAGGGGCATAGAAAAATACCTTGGGTATTTTTTTAGCTTAAGCTGAAAGAACTTCTATTATATACCTGCTCTCAACAGCATGTAGGATTATTGTCATGGTTAGTTTTTATATATAATATTTAATATGTATAATATATAAATATATATAACTATATTTGCATGTTTATTTGAAATAATTGATGATAAGCTGTTAGATTTTGACATTATCTTTAAACTTCATTTAGTTTTTACTTACAAAGTGGACTTATTTTGAGTTGAGTGGAGAGTGAGAAGGGTGGAAATGTTGAGGTGAAATGATCTCAGATTCCCTCTCATGATTGGAGCTAGTTATATAGTCTGGAATTATGTAAACCTCCCACCAGTCACAGTAACTCCCTCTCTGCAATGGTCTCAACAAACCTAAATCTGCACCTAGAGTCACCTGAGAAGAGGAACTCTTAAATAACATTTAGCAAAACTCCTATCATCCTATTTCAAAACTGTTAAATGATATTTAGGTCTATTGTGAATTACAGGACAGCTGGCTTAATCAAAAGGTATTAGATTACGATTTTATACAGTAATCAAATCAATCAAAATATTTGTCTTCCAATTAAGTTTGATATGAACTTGATTTTCTATCTTATAAAAAATCAGATAGGGACATTTAAATAGAAAAATACTCTAGGTATCTATTAACTTAAACTAAAGAACTTCTATTATATCCCTGTTCTCAGCAACATGTATGATATTGTCATGGTTAGTTTTAATCATCAACCTGGCAAAATATAGAATTATCTTGGAAGAAGTTCTCAAGAAGGGGTTTTTCAAGATCAGGTTGTCTTGTGGGCATGTCTTTGGGGAATTCTCTTAATTACGTTAATAGATGTGGGAAGACTCAACCCTCTGTGGATGGCACCGTTCCTTGGGTTTGGTTCCTGAATTGCCTAAGAGTAGAGAAAGGGATCAGAGCAGCAAGCATGCATGTATTTATTGCCTCTCTGCTCTTACTGTAGATGTAACCAGTTTCTTCAAGGTTCCATCTTGACTTCATCAAAATGATGGCTTGGGAACCTGGAATTGTGTGTCAAATTAATCCCTTTCCTTGTAAATCGTCATTTGTCAGAGTATTTTTATTACAGCAACAGAAATGAAAGTAGAACAGATATCCATGGCAAACCCTAGGGATGAATTAAGAGAAGGCTGCTGTTCCTGTAACAGTGTCTGGAGGCTATAAAATACATAGGTCCAGAAGGACTTTGTCAAGATGCATGGTCTGAAACCTGAAAAACTTAAAAGCAGAGGATGAATGAAATTCCATACTGACGATTTAATGACTGGTAGCAGAAGAGACCAAGAAGATGGTTTGGGTTTAGGAGACAGGAGGCACAGCATTTTCTCATGTATCTGAAAGTAGATAGAGATGTGTGTGTGTGTGTGTGTGTGTACTATATTACTAGGACAGAAGTGGAAACAGTATCTCAACACTGTTCTATGTGTGTTCAAGGTCATTGAAGGCAGATGACATGGCTTCTCCCAATTTCTAGGAATGGGTGATGGTAACTAGTTGCTTAAATTTTCTATACACTGTTTTGTTACCCCTAAAATTGGGAAATTTGAATTGGTATAAGAAATAAATTGTTTTCAATTGTATGTTACTTAGCTGTAAAGGGATTCATGGTGTTCCTAAGATAAGTTGATGCTAAAAGTGCTTAAATTATAAGAGGTTCTCAAGAATGTGCCTTTACTTACAACTAAAATACCTCCTATATACCTATTCAAAGTTTTCTGGAGAGGCAAGTGACAGGCAGCATGGTTTCCTTTGGATTTAAAATCCCCTAATGGTAAGTAACCATTGCCCCAGAATTTCCACAATGGTACAATGGGATCCTGATTCATGCTCTATGTGAAGAAGTATAAACACCAGTTCACTTGAAACACATTGGGACACCAGAACAGGTAGGAGTGGAGATATGTTCCCATGAAAACCAAAGAGTGTTCCAAAGTAGTTTAGAAACACACATCCATTAGAATGTCTATTGGGACCATGTGTGAGTTAACATTAGGAAAGTCCTAATTTTTCAGGCAGATTTGATCAGAGCTGCAGTATCCCCGAACCTTGATTGTATTTAGAGGTGGAATCAAAGAGAGAATATTGGTTTTTATTTCTACTTTGATTTTGCTATAAATCTAGGTTTCTGTACAAGGCATTTAATTATCCACGTCTCAGTGTCCTGAACTGGAGCATCCAACATGGAGATGATATCACCCTTTCAGATAGCTCTTCATGACTTCTTAGATTTGTTCTATTACAGTCTTGTGGCTTCACTTAAAAATGAAAGTATTACTGGTCTATGATAATTTGCCACTAGATTTTCATTTGTTCTTTGAGAAAGTCAAAGCTAGTGAGGGACTTCCTCTAGGTAATGTTACCATTTTCTACTCAAATTGAGAGCATCAGCCTCGATTAGAGATTTCTAAGAAAATGGCAGAAAAGCCCATGGGGCTCCTAGGACTTAAGAATTTGAATGCAAAGTAAATGTGTACTCACAGCAGCAGAGACTGTCCTCATAGTCGGTGGTTTCACCCCAAGCTTCTTAGCCATGTACGCTATTCTCTGCTTCTAGGCATAGGCTGAAGCTGACAGAATGGCCTGTTACACTCCACTTCATGATTCCTTCTTCTCTTTAACCCTACTTTTGCTATGCTGTTTCACCTCTTGAGATGGCTCTTTATAGTCTCTATAAGCTATCCATTTTCAAAAATCTGTGTACCCTTGTCGTTCATCAATTCAGTCCCCAGTGAGCTCTCCCTTCTTGTTTCATAGATACTGCCCTATCTTGTCTTAAGCCCTAAGGAATTCAAGGATAAAGATGGGATAGTGATAATATTAACTCTTCAAAGTCACTACCATTATTGGACATATATATATATACCATATTCTCTATTTGCTTTTCATGCTGTTAAATATGCCCACAAAACCAAATTCTACCAACAGAAATGTAGGAAGAAATGATGATCTCTGTTTCCAGCTTTGACTTGTGTGACCTGTGGCCATCCTTGCTCGCTTTCCATATACCAGCTGTAGTGGTTTAAATGATGATGGCCCTCATAAGCTCATATGTTTAAATGCTTCATTCCCATTTGGTGGAACTGTTTGGCAAGGATTAGGGAGTGTAGCTTTGTTGGAGGAAGTGTGTCACTGAGGGTGGGCTTTGAGGTTTCAAAAGCATATAACATTCCCAGCTCTCTCTCTCTCTCTCTCTCTCTCTCTCTCTCTCTCTCTCTCTCTCTCGATTGTGGGTCAGATGTAAGCTCTCAGACACTGCTCCATTACCATGTCTGTCAATCAGTTGCCATGCTCCTCACCATGATGATCACGTACTTACCCTTTGAAACTCTAAGCCACCATTAAATGTTCTCTTCTAAGAGCTGCCTTGCTCATGGTACTTTTTCACAGCAATAGAAAAGTAAGCAAGACACCAGCTGAGTGCATAGGATTGTTGAGTCTCTAAGAAAGTGTAGGTCTATGTATCAGGAGGAGTTTATATCTCTGAAGTATTGTATGGAAGTATTCAGCTAACCAGAAACAAACACATTATAATTTATCAGGTTTTAAGGTACCAGGATCTTGGAACTTCTTTATTGCAGCAGCTAGATTTTCCCTGGAAAACAGGGGGCGAAATAATATTATAGCTTTGCATATAATTCTATAATCCTATATTTCTTTGTTTACAGTACCTACAATAATTTCAAAGGGAGATTACAGTAATGCTAACTGCCTCTCCAATGTGGTAACCTATTGAGAATCCTTTTAGCTCATTCTTCTCCTCTTGTTTGAAGAGGAAGAAATAGAAAAAGAAAGGAGATGTTAGTGGTAAATGACTTAGCCTATATATACACGGGGCAGATAAAGCACAGGGATTTGTTCTATCCTGGTCAATAGCATCAAATAAACAAACAGTATTGTTATTGATTATTATATTAAGTAAATATCAGTAAAGACATTGATATTGATTATTTCATTAGATAAATGTACAGAGTGGTGGTGATATTGATTTTTATAGTCAACCATTATGAGGATGGACAAGACTCATACTCTAGCCTACCCATCTTAAAATGACTTATATAAGGTTTTGAGCACAATTCTGAGACAGGAATTTATTTTATGATGGATGTTTTTAGAAAGTATGAGAACTTTCCTTATCAATTCCCATTAAAAATAAAAGCAGGTAGGACATAATACACATCCCTTTTTAGATAAGGTTTAGGGGTTGTAGCATGATTGTAGCATGATTATTAGCTACAAAGACCCATGAGATCTATCAAATATCAAATGGTAAACAGATCCTTTAAGATATGGAGCCAGTCGAAGGAATCAAACCAAGAGATAGAACATCTTTAAAGAGAATTGTATGTAAAATGCACATGTAGTTGGGAGACCATAGCCTTGCATTTTTGAGCTTGAGAATGCTAGGTAAATATGGTGGGCAGTACAAGTTCTCATTGATATAAATTGAGGGGAAAGGGGGAAAATCCAAAGCTGTAATTTAAGTTTGTAACTGTGGGTCAGGGTGATGCCATTGTTAGCTAAAGTTTGGTTTCCTAAAAAAGGAGTATAAAGTTCTTGATTTTGGACCTAGAACAGGAGTGAGAACAAGACAGGAAAGGTAGTGTGTAGTGAGAATTTTGGTTTCTTAAAAAGACTAACAATCCAGTTATGTTATGTAAATATGTTTTTGTTTTAATCCCAGGTGTGGGATGTGCAGCTGCTTCAGATTGTCCATAGCAGCTGACTATGATTTGTCTCATGCTCTGGTAGGGGTGTGATTCTGCCAGCTGAATATAGTTTATGTTCCGAATTTGGGGGACTCCTGAGAGGGTATAAGAAGTCCAGAGCCCCAAGAGCCTGCAGATGCTGCTGCTCCCCCTGCTACTTCTGGGTCCTGTTGCTACAGTTTATCAAGGTGTCCTGAGCAAAGAGATGAGAAGAAGAAATTAGCTATCTTGACTAGATCTGCCCCACGGAACTCCCCAAGCAGCAGGAAGTAGTCTAACCTTCTTTTTCTACTACCTAGTACTGGGTGGGGGTGGGGGTGTAAGGTATTAGGGTGGAGAAGAATGGTAAGTAAAAAGAATCCAATAAAGAAGTCAAAAAAAAATACAGTTATAGTAGTGGGATAGATGAAGGCTAGTTAGAGAAGAGGCCTTGGAAGGTAGTGTTCCAGTGCACATGTGAAAAGAATCTGAGGTATGTGTTCTTCAGGGGAGGATGTGCTTAAAAAAAAAACAAAACCACAAACAAGCATCATAGAGACTTTGACATTTACAGATACTAGGACATCCATCAGTTGCCTTGTGATTTTTTCCCCTTGGGGTCTTCAGATTTGATTCAGAGATGAGCGGCCTGTGTCAACATTTGTGATCAAATGGTAAGTTCTTACTCACAGTGTTCCTGTTCATATAATCGATATTTTGGAAGATCACCCTTTTCCATTAGCTCAGTCCTTCTGGTTCATGTAGGTTGACTGGATTTCTGAGCTCCTGGGTGGGAAATGACTGCATCATGTTTAGTCAGAACAACAGAGATGGTTCTAGGACTCTGACTGTGACTCCATATCATGAGAAAACTTGTTGGAATTGGAAAGGGAGGAGTTCTTTCTCTGCGGGATTCCAAGTTGGGAGTATGTGAGTCTGGAGCCTTCTCTCCATAGACCAAAGACAAGTGATAATAAATAGAGTTGGGACATAGAAGGAGAGACAGAAGGGGCCAGAAGGTTTGATGTCTACTTTTTTCTGGCTTACAGATCTGTTCATATCCTTACATGGTAGGGAGAAGACCAAAGCTTCCTGGAGGTCCTTTTATAAAGTCACTAACAGTCAAAAGACTCCACTCAACAAACACTTTTATTAACTCTTTGAGAATTTTCTTGTATATTTTGTTTGTATTCTTTCCCTCCTTTGACTCCTCCCAAATCCTTCCTTACTCACGGAAACACCCAACTTCATGTTCTTTATCTCTTTTAAAATACCCCCAAACTACCCACAAGAGTACACATACATAGAAACACAGACAGACACATAGACACAGCAGCACAGATACACAGACACACAGACACACCATGGAGTCTAACTTGTGTTGGCTAATTACTCCTAACCATGGGGCCTGTCCTGCAGTGTGGTTGATATACTTAGTGTCATGCCATTAAAGAAAACTGAATTTTTTCTTCTCCTAGTAAGTATCAGTTGTGCATGACTTCTTGGCTGGGGTTGGGACTTTATGTGCACTATTCCTCCTCCATTCTGTCATCTTGTCTGGCTTGAGCTTGTGTAGATCTTTTGCATACTGACACATTCTCTGTGGATTAATATGTGTATCTGCTCTGTTGTGTCTGGAAAATACTGTTTCCTTGAAATAGTCTATCACCTCTAGCTTCCACAATCCTTACACCTTCTCTTCCACATAAATCTCTGACTTTTGAGGGGAGGGGTGTGATAAAGATACCTTATTCAAGACTGGACACTCCAAAGTCTCTCACTTTCTACACAGTCCAGTTGTGTGCCTTTGAGTTAATTACCATAAACTGCAAGAAGATGATTCTGATGAGGGCCGAACAATTCACTGATTTCTGGGTTTAGCAATATGTCATTAGGGATTGTTTTATTGCTATGACCATTAGCTGAATAATGGTAGTAGGTTTTCCCCTAGGGCTTATGACCTATCTAGTATAAAGTTCTTGGACTCAACAGTGTCATGTATGGGTTCTAGCTCATGGAGTGGACTTTAATTATGAGAAAAAAAGTGGTCAGTTCCTCTCAGAACACTTGCACCACTATAGTATCAGTGAGCACATCTTTCAGGTAGGTTGCTAGTATAGACTTCAGAATTCATAGAGGAGTGAGATTGATCCTTTTTCTCCTCTGGTAACATATATGGTACTTTTCAGTAGTATGAATACTAGCCAGTAGGGATGATGCTTCCGGTGGAGTACCAGCTAGATTCCCCTGTGATCTATGACATATAAGTATGCAGTATCTTCAGCAACAGGGTCTTAGTATTAAGTTGTGGACAGTAACCAATAGAATTGGCAATAGCCTATACTGTTTGCGGAAGTCTATTGAATCGCTTTGGACAATGTATCAAAAAGATGTAACCCATTCATGGTACTGCGGATCTTATTTGTCAGCATAAGACATCTAGTTGAAGCATTGTCTCCTAATTATATGGTGACTCCATTTAAACTCCTCTTAAGATATGTATATATGTTGGGCAGCTTCTAACAGTGGAATAGGTTTCCAAATGGCTTTTTGAAGGGATT
Organism: Tokudaia tokunoshimensis; assembly: GCA_036184795.1. Lineage (NCBI taxonomy): Eukaryota > Metazoa > Chordata > Mammalia > Rodentia > Muridae > Tokudaia > Tokudaia tokunoshimensis. Next base: position 14,122,364 of record BTHU01000007.1, read on the forward strand.
TTATATTAGTTATCCCTCTCAATATTTCTTTTTCTGCCCTGCCTTCCTGCTCCAGCCCCATTTAAGTCTCCCATTCCAATTTATCCATTATCACTTTATAGAACTATATTCTATTTCCTCTTTCTTGAAAGATTGTCCTCCCCCATGCATGGTCCCTTACTCACTACCTAACCTCTGTAGATACTCAAAATGAAACACATGTATGTAAAGCATAAGAGCTAACATTCACATACAAAAGACATGTGCTGTGTTTGTCTTTCTGGGTCTGAATTATCCCACTCAGGATTATTGTTTCATTGATTTACTTGCAAATGTCATAATTTCATTTTTCTTAAGCCTTGGCTAATATAACATTGTGTGGATCAGTGGTTCTCAAACTGTGGGTCACAACTCCTTTGAGGGTCAAACTACTTTTTCCCAGGGGTCACCTATGATCATTGGAAAACACAGATATTTACATTATGGTTCTTAACAGTAGCAAAATTACAGTTATGAAGTAGTAACAAAATACTTTTATGGTTGGGGCTCACCACACCATCAGGAACTGTATTAAAGGATCACAGCGTTAGGAAAGTTGAGAACCATGGGTGTTGAGGTACTATGTTTTCATTAGGCATTCATCAGTTGATTGACATCTATCTAGACTTCTAGACTGTTTCTGAATTTGAACTATTATAAATAGAGCAGCAATGAATGTGGATGATTGCTTCACATTTTTTTTTAGTATTTAAGCTTGTTTTTAAATTTTTTATTAGATATTTGCTTTATTTACATTTCAAATGTTATTTCCTTTCCTCATTTCCCCTCCAAAATCCCACTATCCCATCCCTCCTCCCTCTGATCACCACACCCCCACCACCACAATTTCCTGACCTGGCATTCCCCTACACTGGGCATTGAGTCTTCACAGGACCAATGGCTTCTCCTCTCATTGATGTCTGAAAAGGCCATCCTCTGTTACATATGTAGCTAGAGCCATGGGTCCTTCCATGTGTACTCTTTGGTTGGTGGTTTAGTCCCTGGGAGTTCTGGGGGGTACTGGTTATTCTGGTACATATTATTGTTCCTCCTATGGGCCTGCAAACCCCTTTAGCTCCTTGGGTCCTTTCTCTAGTTCCTCCACTGGACCCTGTGCTCAATCCAGTGGTTGGCTATGAGCCATGGGTATTTTGATCCCCATTCTAAGAAGGACCAAAGTACCCACACTTTGGTCTTCCTTCTTCTTGATCTTCAATGGCGGCTTCACATCTTAATACCACTTCATTGGTACTTTAGGATTGGTTGAGATTTTGAAGTACAAACTTTTGGAAGACAGATTTTTAGTTCATTTTAATGAGCATTTGTAGGTTGGATGAGCCAGATAACCTTTCTTCTTTGTACAGAAAGAAACTCTGAATTAAAATAACATGGAGAAACTGAAAGAGACTCACAAGCATCTCACATGGCCAAGGCAAGGGCAATAGTAGTTGTCTTGCTTCAAATGCAAGAACCTTGAAGAAAGATGAAGCCGACAATGTGTAATTAATGACAGTTAAGGGCCCTTGAAATTCCCAATTATTATTATTTTTTAACCTATTTCATATATCAATGTTTTCAGTATTTGGAATCAGTGATATTTAGGCCAAAAATAACTTGTGTCACTATTATGATGAAATAGTTCCCTACCCCCGTGGGTCTTCAGACTGGGGGCGATCTAACTCAAATGAGAAACATCAGCCCGTGAACTAGGTGGCATATGTGCGCACCCATGTAGAATCGTGCTTAAACTGTCCTACACTGCTTTACATTAAAACTTGTTTATAGTAAAAAAAAAAAAAACCAAAACCCAAGATATTGGCCTACTTTTGTCATGGTTGTCACCTAATCCACCATAAAAAATCATAGTATAATTTCATTTCCCCTGGGCTTAGCGCTTCAGAAGCCAGCTCTAAGTGAAAGAAACAAATATTCTTTTAAGTATACCTGCATGCAAATGGGCTGCAAAGGTGGCTGGTCCTTTTACATAATAAATTAGAAGTTCTTTTTTTTTTTTTAGTGGGATAGATGTTTAGATTAATAAACCCAGGCCAGGCGTATGGATATGCAGAATCAATGCTAGTCTGGTTAGAGATGACAAAGAGCTTCTTGCTTGAGTGCTTTGCAGCCTAATTCAATAAGACAAAATGAAAGGCAAATGCTTGAGGAACTGAAGTGAGGGTCTTTATGAAAATATTAAAACCTCTATAGAAAGAAGTCACATGTCCTCCTCGGAGTCTGTTCCCAACATCACAATGCAATGTGTGGGTCTTTGTGTGTGTGTGTGTGTATAAATCAAAGCACTTGGTGATTTATTTATTTTTTTTTTAAACAAAGCAACCCAAAGGAACCATTTTGAGTTTAAAACCTCCTCTTTGGTCTTTAACTGCAAAGTGAAATGCTGAAATAGAAACTAATTTTGCCCCCTATCAATTTGCAAAACCAAAGTCTGAGTTCAAACTGAGCAGGCAGCATCGTGCAAAGCTATTTAGAGTCGCAGCCATCTCTCATTTCGTCAATTTGTTTCTCAGTCATTGCTAGGATTTCATGTTTCTCCCGCATCTCCCGAGACAGTTTCCGGCTTGAGTAGAGAATATCAATAACTCACACGTCCTCTAGGAAGCATCCCTGGGACAATCACAATGTTTCTTCCCTTCAGATGCTTTTATTTATTTTAATGACTTGGGGTAAAACAGCAAAAATTATTTGTTTTGGGAAACATGGAAACCAACAAAACAATGATGTCTGAGTAAGAGTCTAATTTTGTTCCTTTGTCTGTCTGTCTGTGTGTGTGTGTGTGTGTGTGTGTGTGTGTGTGTGTACGTGCGGTCAACTAGAAGGCATAGAAAAAAGAATAAGTCTCTCTTCTGGGATTTCATAAATCCATGGTGATGTCGCATGCATTTAAAAAGGAAGCAGAGGGACAATGAATAGGGACAGAACTCTGGAGATGGAGGTGGCAAACTGTAGTGGGTAAATAATGGCCTGTGTGATGGTGGATGGACAGCTCTGATTCTTATCTAAACATCATCAGGAGACAAATGGGTCATCCCTGTCTGAATCCCTAAGTTCCTTGAATTCTGTATGTCACATCTATAAATGAGACTAAGGATCCTTGTTCTCCTGACCTTACGGGGTGGATAAAATATAGAATGAAATGTGTGCTCACTGCAGTGTTAGAACAATGCACAAATACACAAGTGTAGTATTACTTCCCCAAACTGCTTGGGACTAGAGGTATTTCAGGTACTGGGGAATGGTACCCAAGAACAAACACGAAGTTAAGCTAGTTTTGCATTTGCTATACCTTAAATAGCTGAAGGTAATTTCATATACTATTTTAAACTGTCTCTTGTCACCTGAGGTCAAGTATGGAATTTTCTACTTGCAGTGTCACATGGGTGCTCAAAATATTTTAGCTTTTGGAGCATTTTGGGTTAGAGATATTTAACCTGAAATATGTTATCAAATGATTAGAGTAGATATGGATTTCTTCAATGTGTAAAACAGTCTGGGAATTCTGTCCAGAAAATCCTACAGTATCTGAAATTAAGAGAATTATTACCTTCTAATTGTTCATTTCATGGTGTAAAACATGTATGCATGCAAAGCTCTAGGTATTTGTATGAATATTTATGTTTTTTCCTTTCCCCCCCATCTTAATATTACCCTGTGACTTTTCCAGGCTAATTCTTACTTGAGAACTGGATTCAGGGTTACCCTATGCCTTAGTTAGTGTTCTATCACTGTGAAGAGACACCATGACCATGGCAACTCTTATAAAGGCAAACATTTAATTGGGACTGGCTTATAATTCAGAGGTTTTTGTTTATTTTTATCATAGCAGGAAGCTATGGCTGTACTCATATAGTACATAGATGCAGTGCTGGAGAGGCAGTTGAGAGTTCTATATCCAGATCAGTAGGCAGCAGGAAGAGAGAGCAACACTGGGCCTGGCTTGAGCATTTTAAACTTCAAAGCTGACCCTCAGTGACACACTTCCTCCAACAAGGCCACACCTACTCCAACAAGGCCACACCCACACCAACAAGACCACACCCACTCCAACAAGGCCTTACCCACTCCAACAAGGCCACACCTCCTAATAGTACCACTTCACTCCTAATGGACTTATGGAGACCATTTTCTTTCAAACATCCACACCTTCAAGAAGTTCCCCTCCATTAAATGTTGTCTGTATAAGAAGAGTTCTTGGTCATGGTGTCTGTTCACAGGAGTAAAACCCTAAGACACTTGGGCTGGAGGGATGGCCAAGTAATCAAGCGCCATATCTCTCTTGGAGAGGATCTAAGTTCAGTTCCCTTGCACCCATGTTGGGCAGTTCACAAACATCTATAACTTCATGATGTTTTCTTATGGCCTACTCAAACACCTGCACTTGTGGGCACATACCCCCATTCATATGATTAAAGAAACACATCTGTTTTTAAAAAAGAAGTTGTGAGAGACACCTCCATTTTGTCATGTTTTCCTTGAGTTAAAGCTAAAGGGGAATGCAACAGAGACAGGAAGGTGTGTGATGTAAGCACCTCGTAGTCTTTGGGTTGGTTCATAGAAAGCCAGGTTCATTTGCTGTCTTTCATCATGACTTGTAAAGTGATCAGGGTCAAGTCACTTTACTTCTTTTCTTCTTTTCTTTGTGTTACACATGGTATAAGAATATGAAAATGTCACATTCCCCTGTACTCTCATCAGACAAGTTGATGTAAATGTACTAACTGCTTTTAGCAGTCCATAAGCCCACATGTGCTGATATAAGGAACAGGTGCAATGACTGTGGACTTTTGTTGTTGCTGCTGTTGTTACTGATGATCTATTTTTTCTTTTGCTTATTGTTCTTATATATCTCTATTGTTATTTTAAATATTACTATCATATGTAATAAATACTATTTGAAGACATTAAAGTTCCCCTCCATATGCAGTGAGGATGTCCCTTTTAGAGCTCTTATAAAAATCCTGTGTTTATCGTAGGTTGTGTTTTCTTTGTCTTCTATTTATTTTTCTGTTTTTTTTTCCTACTAGATTATACACACCTTGAGAGTAAACTTACTCTTAAGAGTTTTTGACTTAAAGTCTACAAAAGCATTTTTACTCTAAATGGATCTCAATAAATTTTGTTGCATTAACAATGCCTACATACAAAAATGAAACTGTCCCTGTGTTAAAATAGGGGCTCTCATTAGGTGCATCTATTGCTATACTAAGGTGACATTTTCTCTAGGCAATGCAGTAGGCAGAATGGGTTTCCATACATGTTCATCCCTGATTATTACCACCTATGTGTTGTATAACATGGTGAAAGGGACTTTGCTGAATAAAAATCTGAAAAAAGGAGATGATCCCACATTATCCGAATGAGTCCAATGTAAGCACATAAACCGTCAAGAAACAGGTGTCTCTGGCTGGACGCAGAAGATATCAACACAGTTTAGAGTTAAGGGAGGCACTTGATTGCTCTCTATCGCCTAAGATATGAAGGGCTACATGTCAGGAATGAATAGGGAGCTAACAGAAGTTCCTTTCTGACTGTCCTTAAGAAAGTGGAAGCTTCAGTCCTACAATTACCAGGAGAAGAATCTATTAAGCACATGAATGAGACCAGAAGAGTCTTCACAGAACCTGTAGACAAGAGACTATGTATGTTGGTGTCTTTATTTCAATCTTAGGAAGTCCACAGACAAAGGACCTGGTTTAGTCAACTTGAACAGTGAGATAATGAATTTGCACTGCCAGACACATTAAATTTGCAGCCATCAAATTTTTTGTGTCAGAGATACTAAAATTGCAGCGACAAACACACAGATTAATTTTCTAGCTTCAAAAGATCAGAATTTTGGAAACCTGTCAGAAAGATGTAAAAGAATAGATCTATAACATCATGTGAGAATCCCTAGAGAAGAAGCCCTGGAGGAGTCCCCCAGGCTGGCTTCCCCGGAACAATATCCCAACAGTGGAGAGATCACAGTACTGCTGAAGCTGTTGTCCCAGCTAAGACAGAGGGACCAGTCTCCCAGTCCCCAGGAGTCTCCATGATTTGAAGCAGGTTGCAAGTTAGATTTGTTCAGGGTGGGGGATGGCAGTGTGCTCAGAGAACTAGTTTGGAATTTGGTTTTTTAATCTCAGAACTCTTACATTTCCCTGTTAATTCCTGACTCCTCTGGAAATGTCCTGTCTCATCCTGAGTCCTACTGAGTCAGTTCTTTAGGGAGGGTTCTTTCTAGTTTTGAAGCTCTGGGGAGTGTCTCTTTGTCCCTGGCATTCTGAACTTGTAGGAAGGCATGCTTCAGAACTGTTTTTGTTTTTCATTGTGCTGCTTCCCAAAAGGGTCCTTTGCTTTACATTTTTCAACTCTGAGCATTTTCCATTTATTATTATTATTATTATTATCTTTGATAATTTCATCCTATCCCTCTGTTTTTAATTTGGGATGTCCATATCAATAATATGTTGAATTCTTACATAAATTACTTAATTTTCTCTCTTAGATATTTTGTTTTTTAATTTCTTCCAGACTAACTTCTGATCTTTCTATTCAACTTTCAAAGTTTCTGGTGTCATTTTGAAAGGAAGATATCTTTTTTACTACATGGGCTTCTTCATTCTAAATAGCAATGTGTGCTTGCTCCTTGGATACACTGTCTTCTGTTTCTCTAAGGATGTTTGAGTTTGTTTTTTTTTTCCATATTCATTTATTCTATTTTCTCAAACTTCCACCTTTGACCTTTGCTTTCAACCCTCTTAGGCATGTTACAGACATGTTACAGACTTTCTACCAATATATTTTCCTCTTGGCTGCCTGTTCCTATTTAACTATAAGGTTCTAAACAATCTGTGTGACAGCTCTGAGTACCTGGTGCTTTTGGCCACCTGGTGTCTCCAATGGGCAGATCCTTTTCTGCTTGGCTTCTTAATGTCTGTAAAAATGAATGCTTGAATGTACTGCTTTGGAGCTGTGTATCTAAAAGTCTGCTTTCTGGAGATCATTTTCAGGGCATGGTGGAACCCTGTACAGTAGTTAAAAGTCAGAATGGTTCGTTTTAAAGCTGTGCTCTGTCTCTTGTGACATATTGTGTCCCTTCATCTGTAGAGTGAGCATTCAGCAGGACCTATCCTACAGGACTGTTATTAGAATTTAATAAAGTAATACATAATGCTTAAAGTGTGACACAGCATCCAACACATAACCTATTTTTAGTCATCATCATCATCATCATCTTCATCATCAATTCAGTAATTTCCCAGCAGGGCCTTAGTACTCCATTATTGTCCCAGTATGGAGTTCCTCTGGTTTGGTGTGTCTACAGAAGAAGTTGCCTACCTTCTGCAGATTGGAGGATGAACAATCTCCAGGCTGAGCAGAGTGGGGAAGTTCACCTAAGTAGGGATCTCCCAGCTCATTATCCTGATTTTTGTCAACCTTCTGGGGCTTCATCCATACCTCTTACTCCTTTAGAATACAGTGGTTTCAGAGATTCCCCAATCTTTCTGGATTTAGAGGCAAGGCAGGCGTTCTTCTCCTTGGATTTCTCTTTATAGTATCTGTATCTGTATCCGTATCTGTATCTGTATCTGAATCTGATCCGTATCCGTATCCATATCTGTATCTGCATCCACATCTACATCCGCATCCACATCCGCATCCATATCCGTATCCGCATCCGTATCTGTATCCGTATCAAAGTACTGTAGATATTTTGTTTCTGGGTTTCTTTGGGAATAATCACTGTTCTTCTGCCTTCTGTGGTCTTTCATCTCATGTTCTGTTTCATTTTGAAGATTTGTATTTTCCTATTCCTTTACTAGGTTACTATTCCTGGTTACTTTGAGGAGAGAAGGAATTAACTCATATATACAACTGTCCTTGTTAACTACAAGGGCACTGACCCCATTTCTTGTGCATGAAATGAGGGGTTACAGCAAATAAACTCAGGCATTTTTCTCTTCAGAAAGTCTTTATATTGCTCCTGTCTGTAGTTTAGATTTAATGTAATTCCCAGCTGATCACAGCCCCGTATCTCTACCACTTATCTCACTCTCAGAATAGTAGTGATTATTTTTGCTTTTGTTGTTTTGAATCTTTTCAAGCGAGAGACCCGCAGCGTAGCAAATTATATCTTGTGTACAAATTAGAGTAAACTCAGAAACACAGGTGACTTTTGTTCGCCTCTGCATCACAAAGACCTTTTCAATGCACCTGATGGATTGTAAAAGGAACTCCACAAGCAGATGTGAGCTACTGGGACTCGGCTGATGGTAATTTGGGTACCACAAGACTTATCACGCTGTGTTCTTTGTCAGATGAAAAGAAGTCTTTCAACATTTGCTCTTTCTGGAATTTTTTTTTTCCAAAAGGAAGATGATAGCAATATTGAAATTAGAAAGAAGTTTTGTTGTGGTGAATCAAAAAGAATGGTTTCAGTCAATAAAAGACATGTTGGTTAAGGTGTTTCTCACGGTTTGACCTTAAATGTCCCCCAAAGGCACTTACACTAGATAGGTGGTAGCCACACTGGGTGCTATGGGCATATAGTAGACCTTTGAGAAGGTAGGACCTGATGGAAGGTAGCTGCACTTGAAGTGCATTGAGTGGATTGAAGTGGATTGAGGCTCCTTCCCTTTCCCTCTTTTGTTCAGTTTTAGATGCCTTGAAGATGCTGTTAGGCACCTCTGCCTTGATTCTCCACCCTGTCGCAGGTCTAAACCAATGGGACCTGAGGACCTTGGATGGGAATCTCTAAAGTCATGAACCCAATGGAACTTTCCTCCCTCGAAGTTGTTTATTTCCGGTGTTTTCCTCAGTGAGAGTAATCTGACTCACACAGTAATGGAGGCTGGAGGTTGGAGGCTGTCACTTGTCTCCAGAGGTCTTTGATGCATTTAGGTAGTGGACATGGAGAAGAGATGCACTGTGTTTCTCTCTGGGGAGCGATGACATGGCTTAACATTTTATATGTTCACTCCCAGGGTCTGACACTGTCACTATTACTGCTGTTAATGAATAACTCATACGTGTTCTCTTTTGGCAAGTGTCCATGTAATAATGATCACAGAAGATGGCAGGCTTTACAATATTTAAAATAAAAATATCCGACACTCTCAAGAGTTTGATGATGTTCGTTGCATGTGGTAATTGTTGTCTCAGGGACATGTGGAGGGACAACAATAGATTCCTTGGAAAAGTTGTCCATTAAAGCAGGAATCCTAAAATAATCAATGGACTTTATTAAAATGTTTAAAGAGAAAGCAATGAACTGAATCAATTATTTGACAACTTTAGGATAAGTGGCTTACTCTTAAAAACACTTCATTGAATTTGTGTTTTTGACAATTTCATATGTGTATATAGTGCTTTCTGAATATTGCCACCCAACCCAATCTTATCTCCTGCCAATCACTATCTATTGTCACTTCCCTTAAGTCCCTGTCCCACATTTACATTCTTTTGATAAACATCCCTTTCATTTGGAATTACTTCTCTATTTAAGGATATGTAACCTGTTTGGAACGGCTATTTTTAAAACATGGTTACAATCATTGCTGGATATCTTTAGTTAACTACTTCTCAGGCTCTCTTTCTGGAACCCTAATTTTGCTCAGGCAAGGAATAGCCATTATGTTGAGGGACCTTGGACTCCCAACTTTGAGAGCTGACTTCTGAGTAGCCATAAGCAACCATGATCAGTTCACTTCTTATGCCAGCAATGGACTTTGAGCAGAGCGTGAAATGTGGTTTGGATTGGCAAAACGGGAGGGGAAAGCTTGGGGTTGCTTTGGGGGAACTTAATTTTGTTCGGGAGGAAGCATCCAGCTTTGCTTTACGTGGTTCTGACCATAGCTGGCACAGCTGCGGTCATTTTCTGTCCACTAGAGGGCGTTCTTGAGTCTTGATGAAGATGTCAGAGAGGATGAAGTGAACCTGGGGCTCAGAATGTCTCTAAGGGACATCTGGGTTCTTTCCAGCTTCTGGATGTCCCTCAATGGAAGAATGGATACAGAAGATGTGGTATATTTACACAATGGAATACTACTCTGCAATTAAAAACAATGAATCCATGAAATTCTTAGGCAAATGGTCAGAACTGGAAAATATCATCCTTAGTGAGGTAACCTAATCACCAAAGAACACACATGGTATGCAGTCACTGATAAGGGGATATTAACCCAGAAACTCGGAATACCTAAGACACAATTCACATATCAATTGATTTCCAAGAAGATGGAAGGAGAGACCCCTGGTCCTGGAAAGACTGGATGTAGGGGAATGCCGAGACAGAGAAACAGGAGGGGGTTGAATGGGGAACAGGGGGAGGGAAGGGGGCTTATGAGACTTTCGGGGAGGGAGGAACCGGGAAAGGGGAAATCATTGGGAATGTAAATAAAAAAAAAATAGAAAAAAAAAAAGAATGTCTCTAAGATGCTGAATTGCTTAACCCTGGAGATGGCCCCATCCTGGTATTTGTATTCTCAGGGAGAGCAAATTCCTTCTTTGTGTCATCTTTTTGAGTTAGCTTTTCAGATCTTTTTTTTTAATTATTTATTTTATTTTATTTTTTTTAATTTACATTCCAAATCATTTCCCCTTTCCCGTTTCCTCCCTCCCCGAAAGTCCCATAAACCCCCTTCCCTCCCTCTTTTCTCCATTCAACCCCCTCTCGTTACTCTGTCCTGGCGTTCCCCTACATCCAGTCTTTCCAGGTAGCTAGAATGACCTTAGCTTTTTAATTTTTATTTTTAGTCAATGAAGCATTTATGTTAAAAAATAATAAAAAAAAAACCACTTGGCTTTTAAAATCTTTGAATATCATTTATTATTCCTACCCGTGGTCACCCTACCATATATTATAGCACACCAGAACCTCACACTTCTATGTAACTATACCTTAGTACTTGTGGTGGATTGAATAGGAATGGCCCCTATAGAAGCATGTGTTTGAATGCTTGGCCCATAGGGAATGGCACCATTAGGAGGCATGGCCTTGATGGAGTAGGTGTGGCTTTATTGGAGAAAGTGTGCCATTGTAGGGGTGGGCTTAGCAGATCCTCAAGGTGTACCCAGTGTGGCACACAGCCTTCTGTTGCTGCCTGCAGATCAAGATGTAGAACTCTCAGCTCCTTCTCCAGCACCATGTCTGCCTGCGTGCTGCCATGCTTCTCACCATGATCGTAATGAACTAAACCTCTGAAACTGTAAACCAGCACCAATTACATGGTTTTCTTTGTAAGAGTTGCCATGGTCATGGTGTCTCTTCACAGCAATAGAACCCTAACTAAGACAGTACCTATTGAAACCCTAACTAAAACAGTACTTATCGAGTATACTTTTCTATTTTCTCCTCCACTCTCCCAAGCAACCGCCATTCAACTGTTAATCACTTTAAGATGAGCTTGCCTTAGCGTCTCCACATAAGTGGGGGTAAGTGGTACTTGTCTATTTTAATGCTTTGACTTTTTATGAAAAGATTTTTCTCTTGAACTTTCTTTAAAGATGAGAAAAGTTTAATATGAAAAATGAAACTAGATAAAAGAACTATAGGGTATTCTGGGGGCAGGGAGGACCCATGGCCATCCGGCCCAGGATGGGGGTCTCTACAGAAGATGACTGAAGTGCTAGGTAGTAGATTCTCAGCTGGCCAACCTGGCCCTGACCCACCAGGAACAGTATCATATATTGATATATCTTGCTTTAGGGAGAGGTCTGTGAAACGGGAGTCTGACAGATCCTCGGTCTCAGACCCAAGGGGTTGGAAGGCAAGAATGTACTTGGTGTCTGCTCCAGCTCTGTATCCTTTGGTGACTCATTTATCTATGGCACTGCTCTTTATGGCAAAGTCAGTACCTGTCATCTGACTAGTAGGATGAAGGCACAGTATGCTAAGATGAGTCCTTGCTACAGGCTTCATGCTGTCTGTCTGGCTGTTTGGCTGTCTGGCTGCTACTCACAAGTTCAAGATGAGTGGTCCTGCCCTACTTATCAGACTCTGGGCTGCAGGAGGGAACTGGACCCAAGCGCTTGGGCTTGGGTTACATTCAGTACTCATAGCTCTTGCTTGCGTGGTATGAAGATTAGGGAGTTGAGAATATCATTCTGTCTCTTTCAACAGTACCTGTAGAAAGTGGGGGTTGCCATGGTCACCATCAGTGAACAGTACCACTCATGTGCTATTTTTTTCTTCTGTTAATAAATTGTCTTTGTGAAAACAAAAAAAATGCAAATATTAAAGAATTGTAGAACACCAGCCTGAAAGAGATTTTAAATTATTCAAAAACCACTTATTTGCTGAGAAAGTCAGCATTGTACTCAAGATTCTAGATGCAGCAGAAAACAAAAGAGATTGTCTCTGCTCATTTTGAACTTAAGAGTCTAATGGAGTATAGAGAATATTTGGTTCCATCTTATTATTATACAGGCAGGGACGACTTTTAGATCTTTCCATATTGGCATAATTTTTTTTGTGTGTGTCAATAAGAGAGGAAGGCTCTTGTTTGAAGAGTGCATGTGAAATTATTGTTTGCTGTTAAGCTGCAACTTGCTTCTTTTCCTGTTGAGTACCTGAAAGTTTTTGGCTACTCAGAGAGCTGAATTTCTGTCCACAACAGGAAGAGAGGCACTTGAAATTGCAAAGGGCTTTCCACACTCATTGACATGGGTCAACTCAGATCTAACTGGCAGTGAATGGAAAATATTTGGAAAGGTTTCATCTGCAATCAAACACTCCATACTTATTTTTTGACCATTACTTCTTAAATGATATTAAACTAGAGAACATTAATATTGTATTAGCCATGTAGAATATGCAGATGGAGGTGTTTTAAATTATGTGAGACGATGTGCATAAGTTAGATGTAAAGCCTATATTATTTTGTATAAGAAACTTGTGCTTGGTAGATTCTGCTGTCTGGGGAGGCTGGAGTTTAAGAGCCAGTCTCATTTGGATACTGAGGGACTGATTATATGCATGTATAATAACAAGTTGTCCAGATACTGGTGTGAGCCAGAGTAGAGGGGAAGAGTGAGAGATCCCCTGTGTGACAGTGGCTAAGGGACGTTCAAGAGGAGATGTGATGAAGCTTTTGCTATCTCATGCAGGAATGTAACTTCTTGGCAGTGACCTAGAAAACTTCAGCAAAAGTTTTACAGTACATCACAGGCTTTGCTCCCTTGACACCTGAGTGGGGAATCTGAGGAGATAAAGGGTTGACCTCAAGGCATGAACTGAGAGAGCAGAGAACAGAGATTCAGCAGAAGCAGGAAGCAAGGGAGGATTCAGCAGAGCTCAGAAGATGGTGTCCATGTTCCCATCTTCCTCTAGAGAATTTTGCAGGGATCTTGGGGAGGACTCTGGACTTACTGCTGGATGTGGAACAGGATTTGGCTTCTGCAACTGTCATTTTTTTCATTTTAAGGTGACTGCAGGGCTCATCAGAGTAAAAATTATTCCATTGTTTGGATACTGCTTCTTGATAATGGGGCCATTTATGTTTTCTTGATAAAGTTCTTATTGGGAGGTACTTAGAAATAAGAATTCAGTTAATATTTATTAGGCAAGTCCTTTGGACAGGGGAAGATTAATAACTATCTGTATTATTTCTCTGCTTGTCAAAGAGAAACACCTTATACTTCTACCCTCCACTGCCTCTCCCAGGAGGTTTTTTTTTTAATCAGTAAGGAACTGACTTTGGGATAGGGAGACAAGAAACTGGAAGAGGTCATCTAGGACTAGACTAAAAATATCAGGGGGCCATAGGCAAGGGATAAAAAAAATAGGTACACACACAGGGAGGGGAGACAGACCAAATTCTGCATGAGCTGAGCTTGAAAGTATTTGGAAGCTTGAGGAGAGAGAAGCGAACCTTTCAGGGAGAACGTGACGCATATGAGTTTTCATATGCATACACAAATAAGATATTTATGTAGATAAAAAGTGGCAGGAAACGCTGTTTTTATAAGCCAGTTTTGTTGGGTTTTATGAATGAGATCTCTCTGGATGCTTTTTCAGAAGATTTTAGTAAGAATATAAGTTGCTTCATGGTAATTGTCTTAGTTTGGGTTTTACTGCTGTGAACAGACACTATAACCAAGGCAACTTTTATAAAGGACAATATTTAACTGGGGCTGGCTTACAGGTTCAGAGTTTCAGTCTATTATCATCAAGGCTGGAAGCACTGTAGTGTTCAGGCAGGCATGGCCCTGGAGGAGCTGAGAGTTCTGCATCTTCATTTGAAGGAAGCCACGAGCAAACTGTTTCCAGGCAGCTAGGAAGGAGGTCTCAAAGTCCACCCCTACATTGACACGCTTCCTCCAATAAGGCCACACCTACTCCAATAAGGCCACACCTCCTAATAGTGCCAAACATATTCAAACAACCACAGTAATCTTTGGTTGAATCTTTGATCTTATTGAAAATAAGATCCCAGACATGCGCTACCTTCCAGGTGAGAGATGGTCAGCCTGGCTTTACATATGTGGCAGCCTGAGTCTTAAACTTTGGTATTCAAGTGGCCTCAAGAGGGGACTTAAGAGGAGTGGCAAATATCTGCTGCCTTGAACTGTCACATCAGTAATCTAAGACGATATACCGTCTGATCTGAGAGCATCTCACTGTGGAGCTAATGATGAATGGAATGAGTGAAATAAAGCATATCCATAGATTTGCTCTCCTCTTCAGCAGGGCTAAAGGATGGACTAGAGAACACAACGGGATAGAGGACATTTAAAAACTATGAAGGGCGGTGGGTGGGTTTCCTGAGGGAAGCTGGGGCAGGGTTCTAGACTTCTGCAAGTGTTGAGTAGCTCAACTCTGAGTCGCTGCGGTCTTTGAAGTTCCAAGAGCTTCTTTCAAGGAACTGCAAATGGTCAAGAGTGACTGTCTTAGGACCAAGTAAACACATTCAGCTGTACTCCCACGCAAAAGACCTCAGCTGGGATTGTCAACTGTTTACAGTCCCCATAGAAGGGCAGAGAGGATCCTGAGACCCTCACGGAGTATCCAGCTGTGTTCTCCCATTTGTTGTCTATAACTGTACAACCATAGGTCCAGAAGCTGGGATGTGGGGACTCCATGTGGGCCTATGGCTATAGGAAACTGTCATCCTTGCTGGGTAAGGATTTTCAGATGTCTGTCTGTCTGTCTGTCTGTCTGTCTGTGTGCGTGCGCTCGAGCACGAGCGTGCGTGTTTGTATAGCATCCATAACCCTGAACGTAATCCTTCACCTATGCTCTGTAAAGAAGCCTAATAAAGCAGTTGGTTCTTTAGAGTGAGATTTGGAGGCATCATGCCTTGGTTTGCCATTGAGACCTTAGGAGAAGGGATAGATATTGCTTACATCTTTCCCTGGGAAAGAACCTTGGCAAGACACATCTCTGTGATGCTAGGTACTATTCCTACAGTTTCCCTACTTCTGCTAGGAGGACGCTAGCTCAGAACGGGGCTAAGGCAGAAAGAGAGTACATGGCTCTGATTTTGATTTTGGGAGCATTTATAAAGCCTTAGGTGGGAAGACAAACATTCTGACATAACTTATAAGTGCTACGAGGAGGAGGCGCAGACATTTAACCATGGCCTAACAGGAGATAAGGTCCAGCTGTGCTCGTTGAGGTAGGCAGGACGTTCGTTGGCCCACTGATGAGCTGTGACTTCTGAGGAATGGGTGAAGTTATTCAGGAGAACAAAACCACAGCAAGCTTCCTGAAATCTGGCTGTCTGAGAAGCTGACCATGTGTGAAGTGGCTGCCCCTGCTGGATTCCTGACTATCTAAAGGAAAAGGAAGGGGTGGTGAGCTCGCTCAGCAGGTAAGTGCATGCGCTGTCAAGCTTGGTGACCTGAGTTTAAGTGTGAGAATCCACATGGTAGAAGGAGAAGAACTGAGTCCAGCAAATTGTCCTCTGACCTCCATAGTGGCCCACATGTTACCTTCAACCTCAAGTAAATAAGTGTAGCACAAGGGAAAATAAAGGAGCATCTCAGGATTCCAACACAACACCTAGTATGGGAGACTGGTTGGGAACATGAGGGGTAGGATTGGGAAAATGAATAGAAACCGTGCGTGTGGAAAAAGGCTCAGAACAGGTGCAGTAGTGGCTAAAAGGTTAACAGCAGTTTCTGTTTTCAATGCGTGGCTGAGACAAGACTCAAGAGACCCATTCGCCACCGTACATGGTCTCCAGTCTTAGTGCTTCTGGGAATATGTCTGATTGTAGATACCGGGCTCTTAGGAGGAGTCAGGTCTTGAGATGCAGATGAAAGGATTACCCTCAATGTGCCTATGCTCAACCTGTCAAAAGAAACCCAGTTGCTTCCACCTACAAGCTTTTCCTTAGGCTCAAAAATATTGAGTTTATATGTGTGCGTGCGCGTGCGCGCGCGCGCACACACACACACACACACACACACACACACACACACACCCCTTTGGGAAAGGTGTATTTTAGCTATTTGTTTACCTACCTCTGAGCACAATGGTGAATATCATGAGGGTGGGATGGGTAAAATGGGATTATTTTAAAATGTGCTTCCATTTGGCATCCTATAAGGACTCGAGGGGGATTATGTATGGCTTTGGTGAAATGTCATGTGTTCCTCTCTGGGAAAGGAACTGTAAATGTCAAACCATCAGTCTTCGCAACAAGCCCTCAGGGGCACAGGGAGATTCTCATGGCAGGAAGCTAGAGTTGGGCAGCCCGTGTATAAGCCTCACCTGCGGTTACCTAGACTAAGGCCCCCTGGTTCAGGGAAGCAAACAGATGGAGAGAAAAAGTCCATTAGAGAGGAGGAAGGGTGTGCATGCAGGGAGTCTGGTGACACCCCAGAGGTAGAAACCTCCCCTGCAGAAAGTACACAAAGTAGGCTTAGCAGGTGCAGTCATTTCTTCTTCAGCCCAGACTCCAGGTGCCTCTATGCATGCACTGGATGTTAACAGAGCTTTGCAAACGGATGTGCATGTGAGCCACCTGGAGATGTTAAAATGAGGTTTCTGATTCAATAGGTCTGGGGCTAGAGCGCTTCAGGTGATACTAAGACTTCCCTGATTAGGAAGATATTAGGAGAATCTTAGGTCACAAGGAGAATAATTATGTACTGAGATATACAAAGCCACCCGGCTCTCATTTAACTTCACGAGTGTCAGGAGGAAATGGTCCAGGTAACTCCTAATCTGTTGGATCTGCATTTGGAATGCTTTGTGTGATTGTGATTTTTCTTTGTCCCTCAGAGAGCTGATGTCAGGCTGTTCGGGTGTCTGTTCAGATGGCTTAATCATTCCTGGAGAACACATCAGTGGAAGAAAGGGGGCACTCTGAGTAGCAGGGGAAAGGAGCTGGGCATCTGATTGACCACGGGTCATCTCTACCTTCCAGGGCCTTCATCTGCATGGTTGGAAGCTGGTTTTGCATTGAATGTCTCTTCTGTGGTTAGACTTGAGAAGGGACATTAAGACAGGGCTCTCAAGGTCCTTCTCTGTCCCTTGCATTTCCCAAAAGACTTAGGAGGAGGAAATAGAAATGACTTCACGGGAAGGGAAGTCAGGAGATAGAGTTTCTATTTTTAATTTCTATTTCTATTTTGAGAGGAGAGAAACATAAACATCATAGGACAAAGCAAGAAGAGAGGAGAAAGGGGGAAGGCGGGGGGGGAGAGAGAGAGAGAGAGAGAGAGAGAGAGAGAGAGAGAGAGAGAGAGAGAGAGAAAGAAGATAAAGAGGGGAAGAAAATCTCAGTAGATAAAACAGATTTGCCAAATATATTACATTCATTAAGATTTTTCCCTGCTTATAATGTGTACTTTTCTGAGGCTTTTCTTAGCATTAACGGACGCTCTGGGAGAAGAGAAAGTTGGCAGAGAGAAGCCTAGCAAATATATAAATAAGCTTTGAAGGCTTCTGAAGTTTCATTTCCCACAATGGAATACTCTCCAGGCTGGGTAAACTTTTTCTTACTTAAACAAATGCTTTGAAAGACAAAGATTTCATATTGTCCGTGGAACATCCAGACTAATAACTGCCCCCGTTCTTCCTGCCTCCAAGTCTCTGCAGCTGCCAGACTCATGATTCACTCTCGGCAATAAGCTCCTTCAAATAAATATCACTTTTCTCAGCTGCAAATTGAGTTTTCTCGAATACTCAGAGAATGGCTTGCCTAACAGGAGCTAAGTTCCCTCTCTGCATATGTATATATGCATAGATGACTGTGAAGCGTAGGGCCCTCCTCGCCCCACCAATCTTTGGGAAAATGGACTTGAAACCTTTATAAAAGAAATAATCCCTTTAAAAGCTGGGTGTGATGGCAGAGGCCTGCCTATAATTCCAGCACTTTGGAGGCAGCTTGAGTGACATAGTAAGATAGTAAGATTCAGTCTCAAATAACAAACAAACAAAAAAAATCTTGAAGACAAGACAAAAAACAAAACAGCATCATCATTTTGATAATCAATTGGCTACAAGAGATTTTTAGAACTCTTTGGTTTGGAGAAGAGGAATGGGGTTGAGACAGGGATAGTGGCCATTTTTCCCCCTTTGGATTTAGGGACCTCAGATGTTTTACGTAGTCCATGATTGATGACTTGAAACTCTATGAGATCATTCTGAAATTCTTAAAGCCAGAGAAACAATGCTGCAAATGGGGTCTAAGAGATAAACCGAGGGCTAAGACTCCGAGCACTGGATTGAGAACTTCTCAGTGTTGCCCAGCCCTCAGAGTCAACCCGACAGGCAGACACTGTGGAGTTCTTTAAGTCTACCATGCAGTCGGAATGCTCAAGAACTGAGGCTCAAAACTCACCTATAAAAATATGAAGAGATTATGATAGAGATTATGACAGACAGGAGGAGTGGGGGGGATTACCAAAGGACACCCCACCAGGGAGCAGGACTGGGTGTCAGGTCCCCAAAGTGCCACCTCACTCTGGTAGTTAACAGTCATCACCCATTCTTGTCCCCATGTGCTTAGCAGGGTGAAGGAGATCAGGACACTCTCAGTGAGCATGTGACATTTATTCTGTCTGAATTTTGCTTTCTGCCTCTTTCCCAGTTTGAATTTGGCTGTGGTGATGGTGTTAATAGCACCCCTTTAAGGAGGGTACCAGGCTGTGATGCTAAGCGTTTTTTTAAACATACTACTGTCCCAACCCTGGTATTGTTGCCAAATTATTGATTAGGGTACTGAGACTAACAAAATGTAGCCAACTTCTCCAGGAACATACAAACTAGTAAATACTGAAGCCTGTCTGACTCTAAACCTTGTAATTTATGTCATTTGGTAACAGAAATTACAACAGGTCACCTTTACTGAAGACTCAACTGTGTGCTAATTCTATTTAATCAACTTAGCCCTGTCATGAATCCTATCTGTGTAGAAATGTTCTAATCTTACTTCACAAGTGGGGAAATTGGGGCTCAGAGATGTAACTGAGCAGGCCAAGATCACACACCTGATAAGGGGTGCAGCCTAGCCCTAAGCTAGTCTATCTCCAGGTCCCCACTTCAAACCACCATGCCTCATCTGAGAGCCGAGATACTATCTTGATCTAGGTCCTCCTTTGGGTTATGGACACAGACTTTGGCTTTGCTACTTAGTATTTTCAAGTTTCCTGTATCCTTTCCCATGCTACCTCCATTATGATGCCAAACCTCTTTAATGTAAGTGCCCTTTCTTGTTTCTTCACTGTTCCCCAAACATTTACCAAGCACCTTTGGGTCCCAGGTGCAGTACTGGGCAATTGGGATGCGCATGTCGATACCCAGGAGTATTTGTTTAAAGAAATAATGAGCCTTGCTCAGAGCCGGTCACAATCAAGGAGGGAGAGAGACAAATCCACAGAGTGTTCCAGCAGAGAGTAATGAGCTCATGGCAGAGTAAGTGTGAGTGCTCAGACAACCACAGAGAGAGGAGGATCTGCTGTGGGGGAAGTGGGACACTGCTTAGAGGAGGCTTGTGTGAAAAGAATTTTGAAAAAATCAATACCCCAGGCAAGCAAAGGAGAAGAGGCATTCACCTAAAAGGGAAAACAGATCTTAAGTCCATTTCTTTTTTCTTTTCCTTTCTCATACACATGATTGGAAGAAGTTGGTGTCTTGTTTATGCCTCAGCATTTGACCATGTATAAAAATCCCGCATGACAATAATATATATATGAAGAGCTTCCACATGCCAGGCAAGTTTCTGAGTGTTTATATATATATTATGCAGTCTTACTCTTATATTCTTATGATGACACAGGTGTCATTGTTCTTCCCAGGTGCACATAAGAATTTTGGTGGGAGGTGGAAGGTGGGGGAGTTGACTTATTCTCTCTAATTAGACCCCACCTCTATCTTGAATTATATTATGAAACCACCTTGAGATAACTCCATTTAGAAGAACACAGCGTTTGCCAGTCATCTAGATGTTTCTTAATTTAGTCAAGAGGACAACGAAGATTAGCCCTCACTTTGCCTTAGAAGCAAAAATAGGTCATACGACTGTGGCTTGTATATGGTGCTGGTGATTTGTATTAAAAGAATGCAACCATCAGAGTTGGTTAGAATATTCTGTCACAAAGTCTGCTTCGCATTGTCCTGCCCTATGGGAGGCAGACCAGAGAGCAAAGATTATGGAAGAAAAAGAAAAGACACATATGTGCCTTGTCCACTGGTTGGGCTCAGTAGTGTTTCTTAAGAACAATGAGGTTTCCCTCGACTTAAAAAAATGGTATGAAGGAAGGACTGGAAGCAACAGATAGCAAGGATATGCTCAGAGAGTGTATGGTCAAAGGCCATCACACACATCCATAATGTTTCAATAATAATGATGATGATGATATTTAAAAGATGGGCTTAATGTATCGAACACCCTTTCTCTTCTCCTGGCTAATAGTCTCAGAGCCCTTGACAATGCCAAACTCTTAGAATTAGGCATTGTCAGAGCAAATGAATAGTTTGGATGAAATATAAGGACTTAACAAGGATTGTAAAATTCTCCACATCTCTCTCTCTCTTCCAAAGTACCACGGGGAAACAGGTGCATCATACGGGCTCTTTGCTGACTATTTAAGGGCAATGTGCCTCACTGTACTCAGGCTTCCAACAGCCATTTTTACCAGAGCAGGGTTTTAATTCCTAACAGGTTTGCATGTATTCAAACATTGGCTTTGGATTTAATTTATACAGGTTGGGGAGATTTGGAGAGCAGAAAAGACGGTGCCAAACCTAAGAATAAGCTTTATTTGTAAATGCTCACCCATCTGTTTAGTACCGATTGTGAAACCACGATGAGATCCACAACAAGAGAGTCTCGAAATTGGGCCTTGTTTCACAATCATTCTTTCTGGCATGTGATCAGATAAGCATAATCTACTTTGTGGGATGGTTGTCAGGTTAGAGTGCCATACCTACATGAGAGGTTTTGAAAAGAGTAGGTAGGCAGCTTGCTTTCTGGGCTAGAGAGAGAGAGATGCAGAAAAAGTGTGTTTCAGTGATAAGGTAATCGCTCAATAATCACTTATTTAGTGGGTATCTGCCATGTGCTATAGATTGTGTTCAAACTTAAATAATATGGTGAAATAAGAAGGGCATTGTAGCAGGATACAGAAACCTCAGGGGAGAGGCAGTTAAGCCAAGGATTTTTAATAAGGTTTGGTAACTTCTACTGTGGGAAAAGTGCTGTTGTTGCATAGCCAATCATCCCACATTCAATGGCTTGAAACAGCAATTTGTAATTTCTCCGGTGTCTGTGGGTTGGGTGACCCAGGCTGTGTAACTCTCCAGATCTTTTCTGACCTTACTCTGGGTCACCCAGGGAAATAACCAAACTGTGTTGAAGCTTTTCAGATGGTTCTGACCTCTCACCCTCCTCTTAGAGCTACCTGTTCATCTCTGACACCCGTGAAAACATCTAAAGCAAGTTAAACAATAAACAACAACATGTGTCCTGCAGTGAGAAGTCCCCTAAGCAGTACAGGCCTCAAAGGGACAATGGTAGCATGAGCTTCCAGTCTTAGAAGTATCTGCTCAGTCACACAAATTCAGGGTTATCAGTTACCCTTTAGTAAAGTGGACAGAGTCCTGTGGGTTGAAACAAATCACATGAATGGACTCCAATGTAAAAAGGGGAATTAATCCATCATCTATCAAAGGGAGAAACTACCTTGTCTCAGGAATATGTAGATACGAGGACAGGAGGAAGGGCTGAGATGGGAGACACAGCTTCTCACCATGGAGCATAGCCACCCAATAAGACCTAACAGAGGGAAAGAATAAATGGGATGGTGAAGGGAAGGAGTGTACCAGACAGGCTCAGTAGTGACCTCATGTACCATGCTAGAAGATCTGGAGGTTCCTGGAAGGGCCTCTGCAGTCATTGAAGGTTTTAATGTTATGGTATTTGTCTGCCACTTACAGATGGCAAATGGTCTAGCTTTCAAGGCTTATGTATGGCTTTGCATTAGTTGGTAACTGCATAAGAAACAGAGTGAATCTCCTTCAACATTTTGATTAGCATTTCACACAATTTGTCCAATGCCTGTCCGCCATTCCCTTGGGCCCCCCTGATAAATATCTCTGCACAATCCCACTTTGACCTTAAGTAATTAGTGCAAATATTTTAAGTTCAGCATATTAATTCTTTTTGCAGGAAGAACATATTCTTCGAGAATCTCCATAAATCATTAAAAAAAATTAATTGGCTGGTGCAAGAAGGGGCCATTTTAGAGCAAATACTGGCATTCTATCTTGTTATAGGCGAATGCTCTAGCTGTTAGGAGCGTTTTGACCTGCATGGACCTTTGGTGCCTTCAAAGCGAAGAAATGTCTTTCTTCTTGTCTTATTCCTCGGGGACTTTAATCTTTTATTTTAAGGAGGTGTCATGGGAAAGCTGGAAGAACCTTGTTTTACTCTTAACCCTGCTGGCAACTGTCTCCATGACCTTGAACAACTCATTTTTTTTTCCTTCACCAGGGTTCAATGTTAGTGTCAAAGAATGGGCCGTAAAAGTTCCCTGAGAATCCTTTTAGTTAAAAATTCTCTGAATTTTGCAGGAGGCTCTGAATGTAATGGCAGTCCCACAAATGGGCATGGGCGTTTTCAGTCCCAGAGTCTGAGCAAGCTAGCCTTCACTATTGTCCAAAACCAAGAACCTGGAAGACTCATGATCAAAGTCAGAAGAGAAATTTGCATGCATATAATAAACAGACATATTTCAAGCGAAGACCTTTGCCAAGAGACGCCAGCAAGGACAGATATGGCTACTTAGTCACCTCTGCGTGTGAAGCAGGGGTGGTATTCTAGATTATGCTGCCAGCTAGAATTATACTAAAAATCCCATGGTTCATATTAAGTTAGTTGTTATTCATACAACGCGGTTTTATTTTTTTATTTATTTATTTATTTATTTATTTATTTATTTATTTTACTTTGACCCTCGATATGTGCAGTTCTATGATTATATCAGAATATTTCCTGGGCCTAACAGTCCTCGGAACAGCAAAAGAGGTTCCCTATTTCCAGTCTGCATAGATACAGCCTTGTCTGTGGTGCTCTCTGACCATCCTGAGGAACATTTTATTTCAAAGAATTAAGTTGGCATTGGTAATGAACCTCCCCGGTCTCCAGGACAGCACCTAGGTATCTCGGAGCCCAGTGTTTGATGTGTTTGTAATTGCTGTTTACTTCCCAACTCTTAGGCTTAAGAATTTTCTTAGAAGCGAGTATGAAAGGGGAGGCAGAGCTTAGCTCTCCTGTTGTCTTTCCAACACTCCCCAGTACACTGACAGAGCATCCACAACTCAAATAGTTAGCATCTCCCGGAGCAACACGAGTGCTCAATCCCAGAGATAAATCTCCAGCCTTCCAAAGGTATCTCGGCACTTTAAAAGCCAAGTTAGTTATTTCCCAGGGAAGGGCTTGGCTGGTAGTGATTACGGAAATAAATCTGCACTTCATTTTTAGCCCAGTGGCCCATTACAGCACGCTTTAGATCTAAGCTCCCAAGAATAACTAGAGTCATTTTATGGGAATGAGAGATTATAAATCACTGACTTTGTCAGCTCTGTGTTTTCCTCCAGCGTTCTATTCTCAGAGAGCTGTGCAGATAGCGACCCCAGAGACCTCCCCCTTGAGAAGCCTCACCTGTTCTTTGTTTGGTTTTGACTGAAGCTTGAAGTCAGCTCTGGCTGCTTCCCAGGGCCACCTGTTAGTCCCGCACAGAGAGGTGATTGAGAAAGCATTCATATTTAATGTGCGTCTGGTTTTAGAAGGTTCAACTCTGAATACATTTCACTCCAACATCCCCAGGAAACAGAACATTGCTTTGGAGTGAAAACCCAGGATAAACAAAGACTTAAGCCACATACATTGTAGGGTCTGCAGAGCTTGGTCAAGGAGGATGTGTGTCCAAAGGTCTTCCTCACAAAGCACCTGGGAAACACTCATCAAAAGGAGTGGCTAACTGAGGCTTGCGCTCTCTAACCTGTGTGTTTACAAAAGAAAAAAAAAAGAGAATTTATTATCTTTCATTTTTTAATTTTTGCTATTTGCTTAAATAGATACAAGATTGGGAAAGTGCATAGAGTTTATCAGTATATCTGGCATATCCTTTGCATTTTTTTAAACTTGTGAAATGCTTGGCTTGCAAATCAATGGCAGAATAGAAGGATGAAAAACAAGTAATCATAATTACAATTCATTATGCCTCTTTGATAAGCTAAGACAAAATGCATACTTGATTTATGTTTCAGTAAATCCAGAAGGAGGCAGCCCGGGCAGGTGACCCACCCTGATAGATGGACCAATAGAAAAAAAAATGGGAAAAAAAATTAGTGCTGACCCATCTTTCCTAGAGAGAACTAGTTAATAAGAGAGTCCCTCTTAGTGCAAGTCTTCATCCCAGCCATTTGTCATGCTATTTTATTCCTAAAGTTCATTTTACCAGTCAAACAGTCAGAAAGTTTGGAGGGATAGAGAGAAGGGGGGAGATAGAGCATGAGAGAGGGGATAGAGACATGGAAGAGATAACCAGCTGGCTGGGTAGTTAGCAACCTCCCCAGGCCCTGGATCCCTTGATATATAGCTATAGATTTTCTCTCTTGTCTGTTCTTCCTGATGCGGAAGGGCCAGGAATTGGTCAAAAGGTAATCATACATACTCTTGAAAAAGCCACAGGTAGGGTTAAATTAACAAGCTACCGTCACCACCGCCCACCCCACCCCCATGAAAAATTGAGACTTGACCGTCTAGAGTAAGGTAGGGATGACAATTATTAACGAGTTATCACATAGTACAGGGCAGATGCTAACGTGATAAACACATCAATTAAACTGCCTTACAGACCACAGGCATGTTCATCATCAACTGGCCTCTGGAATGCCCACCCTCTTCTTGTGTTGGTCCATGTATTAGGGCAGGCCAGGTACTCAGGGCTGTCTCCTTTAGGATTTATTAAAATATAAGTCAAGTAAGCATTTTTCTCGCCACATGTCTTAGCATATCAAAGAGTTATAATGAGTTGAAATTATTATTATTACCTTTCCCCTATTCCTCTATTCTCTTGTTGAATTACATACTAAATAAATTATGCTGGGGGTTGAGAGGTGAAATTAGCATTCTTCTGTGGTTACCAACGAGAGGCAAAATGATGGCCCACTCACTTCAAAATTTTTCTGGTGCTGGAGTGAACTTACATTAATATGGCGAGAAGAGGGGATAAGTGTATTATTCCACTGGGATGAGAAGACAATTCATTTGTCACCATTTATGAACTATGGATGCATACACTGTCACAAATGAAGATGGATGTATGATCTCTTGAGGTCTCCTGACACGCAGAAGTAATGTGTGTGGGCATATGTGATTTTAATATATATTAACTTGCAAATAACTCCATGAGGCACACAGCCGTTGCATGTGGCAGGGTCGCTTACAAGTCAACTCAAGGCTTGGCTTTAAGAGACCCATCTGGAATTATATGCTGATTGATCAAGGCTATGCTTCTCAGGCTGTTACCTTATTAAAAAAAAAGTTGTTTTGTCATGTATTTCTTTTCAGATAAGGAGGGTGAAAACAAAATGCACTGTATACCAAAGTAAGACAGAGCCTTGTGGTTCAGGGATTCTGAAGAGTGAGCTGTCCGTAGAAATGGTCTGACTGCTCATACAGCAACCCTGTTTGATGGGCAAGATGCTGTGGGACTTACCAGAGAGTCTGTTTGCTTTCTTCCAGCTAGGCCATTTTTGATCTATTTGCAGGCTCAGTGACCTAGACCAGTGTTTATTAATCATCCTAAGTCTTACTGATACTGGGTTCTGTAGGCTCCTGGCTACTACTACTACTACTACTTCTTTTTCTTCTTCTTTTTTTTTTTTTTTTGGTTTTTTGAGACAGGGTTTCTCTGTGTAGCCCTGGCTGTCCTGGAACTCACTTGAGGCTGGTCTCAAACTCAGATATCCTCCTACCTCTGCCTCCCAAGTGCTGGGATTAAAGGCATGGGCCACCACTGCTTGGCTCCTGGCTACTTCTGTGCTTCAATTCCCTATGGATCGATTGTGATAACCTTCCGATTCATTTATTTCTTTTTCATTTGGGTCAGGAGTTCTCTATATAGCACATATAGCTATATAGCTGGTTTCCAACCTATGGTCCTCCTGTCTTGACCTCCCTCCTGCTGCGATTACAGATGTGGGCCACCATGCTAGGCTCTCAAAGATACCATTTGTACAGAGACCCAATTGCTTTCATTTTTCTATTGATTCCTGGAAATATTCTTGAGCAGGGAACTTTGTGCATATGTTAGGGAGCCTTTCTGAGAATGACCGTGCTATACTCAGTGATGAAAAAGAGTATGTAGTCTGTATGTGTTACAATGGAAGTAGAATTGGGAATTTGTCAAACCAATACTGTTAGGATAAGGGCCTGAACATTTACTGTGTTCTAGGTCTTCTGGTAAACACTGGATCCCTTTATATCATGCAAACTGAAGGAAAAAAAAAATCCTGTGAAGAATCTAAAAACATTCTCACTTTCCCAACATAATATTTTTATTATTTTGGAATTTGATGAAACCACAGTTATGCTTATACCTAAACCACACAAAGGCCAAACAAAGAAAGAGAACTTCAGACCAGTTTCCCTTATGAACATTGATGCAAAAATACTTAATAAAATTTTTGCCAACCAAATCCAAGAACACATCAAAATGATCATTTACCACGATCAAGTAGGCTTCATCCCAGGGATTCAGGGATGGTTCAATATACAGAAATCCATCAATGTAATCCACTACATAAACAAACTCAAAGGAAAAAAAATCACATGATCATTTCATTAGATGCTGAAAAAGCATTTGACAAAAGTCAGCATCCTTCCATATTAAAAGTCTTGGAAAGATCAGGAATTCAAGGCTCATACCTAAACATAGTAAAAGCAATATACAGCAAACAAGTAGCCAACATCAAACTAAATGGAGAGAAACTTGAAGCAATCCTACTAAAATCAGGGACTAGACAAGGCTGCCCTCTCTCTCCCTGTCTATTCAACACAGTACTCAAAATCCTAGCCAGAGCAATTAGACAACAAAAGGAGGTCAAAGGAATACAAATTGGAAAGGAAGAAGTCAAAATAATTTTCAGATGATATGATCGTATATTTAAGTGACTCCAAAAATTCCGCCAGAGAACTCCTATAGCTGATAACTTCAGCAAAGTGGCTGGATATAAAATTAACTCAAACAAATCAATAGCCTTCCTATACTCAAAGGATAAACAGACTGAGAAAGAAATTGGGAATTTTATACAATGCACTCTGATCTCATAAGCATTTTCTATTCCTCCTAGGTCCACCCGCCCAGGGTAATCATGCCCTTCCCTCAAAAGAAGAAAAGAATACACCAGGTCTAATTTGCATTGTTCATGTACTTGGTGGAGCATTGGCAACTCCCAGTGTCCAGTCCCTCAAAGAAAACAAAGTCGTTCCCGAGTCCCACTCCCCTAGATCCTTACCCCACCAGAAGCCATCCATGATGAAGAGTTCAACATCTTTCTCACATTTTTAAAGGACTCTCTTCAGTGACTTCCTGTCCAGACTGTTTCTTTTTCTTTTTCCTTGGATGGGGGAGGGGGAAAAGGGGGGAGGAGGGCAGAGAAGTTGTCACAGAAGCCTTCAATATCTCTTGTTGTCAATTATTAGTCTTCTGTCTTCAGTACCACTGCAAAAGAAGCTTCCTTATCCATAACGGCAGGTGACAGCACAGACCACTGACATCCACATGGCCTCTACTGGCAGCACAGACTGTGGACATCAACACAGCTTCTGGCCCCAGCATGGGTCTTAGATCCAACAGTGGCAGCATGGACCATGGGCTTCCACATGGCCTCCTGGTGGTAGCATGGACAAATGGAGGTCTTCCCAGGAGGCTTAGTGCAGAAAATGAACTGTTTTTCATCTTGGATATCTCATGGTTGCTCAGAGCCAGGGAGGTCATGCAGCTGGGTAGAGCCTGCATGAGCTCTGGGCTGCTGCACACCACCCTGCCAGATCTATTTAGCAATGAGAGACATGCTTGGGGTCTCCTATACCTGTCATTGTCATCTCTCTATTGCACATCCATCAAAGTCGTATTACAAAATGCTGTGTGTCATACAGTATGTATATATGGTGTATATAATATATATGATGTGTATGTATATATACTTATATTTCCCGAGCAGTTTTACATGCAAATACTTATTGCAACAACTCATTTGTCTGGTTCAAAGTTTCTGGTTTCTTAAGCACCGTATGTACTGGACTATAGCTGAAACTTTTTTCGGATATCTAGTCGTTGCCCAGAGTCAGAATGATCTTGATGTTTGGCAGCATGTCTCTGGGCAGGATCCTGCCGTGGGTGATGGTCACCCTGCCAGTTCATTGGGCATGACCATTGTGCTTGGAGCCCATAAGCAGTGCCCCATACTTTCCTCCCTCCAGTAGGACAAATATTGAGGGCCGTAGCAATAGTGTCTCGATCCTTCTCGCTGACTCATTGCCCAAGCCTCCTGACAGGCAGTGGACTAGCCCTACTCAGCAGTGATGTGTTCCTTGTCCTCTGGGGCCCATATTTCTATACCCGTTGCCTCTACCGCGTCTCCAATCTTGCTTCTCTTTTTGAGAGGCTCCACTCTGCCATCTTTTTCCCCCCAATTTGATGAGACTACATTTTATTTTCTGATTAATTAATTAATTAATCCAGAAATAATGCACGCGCTGCAGACTCACCCTCTGCTGCCGCGTCTCTTCTTGCCGCCACCGAGGGTCCTTCAGGCTCATTGGAGCTGCTCTGTGGTCCTTTGGGTACTGGCAGCTGCCGCCATCTTGAAATCAGTCTAAGAAATTCTCAATCTCATTTTGTACATGAAGATTCAAAGAAGTTAAGTTACTTGACTGAGCTATCCTAGAAGAAGCAGGGGTCTAATTCAGGTCTCTGACTTCTGAACTAAGGACATTCTGATGGCCATCCCTGTCCTCCTCCGGAAACCAGCGATAGCTATAAGCTCACAAAGCCCAGTAAACAGTCTGTGAGTGCCAGACAATGGTTCTGTTGTCATTCCATGGAGCCTGTGCCTCTTAGGGGACTTCATGATTTAGGACATTAGTCAGTCCGCTTTCATTTTTGTATTGTTCAACTTTCTGATGTGCCACTTTGGGCACCATGGTTTATGGCTGAGGCATCAACTGTGACTGTGGTGTCCCTGTAGGATCCTCACTTAGCTCTCATCTTTACATTCTGACTGTTGTCTATTCAGGACGAAGCCTCCAATCTTCTTAACAGCCGGTGACCCTTCCTGCCTGCAATTGTTACTGAAACAGACCTTGTCAACATCCAGAGTACCATTCTCGCAATAAGCAAACCATAGCCAAGGTCTTTATTGATCACTCATACTTGGGGGCCAGAGAGGTGGCTCGGTGATAAAGACTCCTGGCTGCTCTTCCTGAATTCAATTCCCAGCAACCACATGGTGGCTCACAACCACCTATAATGTACTTTGTTGCCCTCTTCTGACATGCAGATAGAGCCCTCATACATATAAAATAAATAAATCTTAATTACACATGCTTGATATAATGCAGAATTCACTTAAGGTTGTAATTTATGGTTTTATAATCATTAGCAGAAGCATAGATTACAGGAGACTAAAAGTTTGGGGATGATTTTCACACAGAAACCCAAATTCTAAATCCCAACAATGTAAGCCAAGACTTTACCTTACCTGGATTAAATTGAACAGAATAGCTGAAGTTAGCTTTGGCTGGGACTCTGGCTTCTATGGTCGTGTGAGTGTGGTTCAGGCCTTTAATTCTAGCACTTGGGAGGCAGAAGCAGGTGGACCTCTGAGTTTGAGGTCAGCCTGGTCTACAGAACGAGTTCCAGGACAGCCAGAGCTATGCCAGAATGACACACAGAAAAACCCTATCTCAAAAAAGAAAAGACGAACAAGAAAACAAACAAAATACAAGGACTAAACTTGAGTCTGGTTGTATCACTAGCCCGCTCTGATCTTGGCTGAATCACTTAAGGTGCCTGGTCTGTGTTTTCTCTCCTGTAACATGAGGATAGTATGTGTTTGAACCATGTCGTGGAGGTGCAAATGTGAACATGCCCTCTGTCATGGCTTTACCAGCTGTTTACTGAGTACTTTGTGTGGTGACCATTGCATTCAACTAGCTTAGTTGTCTGTGGTTTCTCCTAAGAGCCTCACAGTCTCGGATGTATAACATTAAGCATTGGAAAGGTGCACACCTTGTAAATGGGAAAGCTTTGCTTCTGAGTGCTGGAGATTGAACCCAGGGTCCTGTGCATGCTAGACAAGTGCTCTCCCTGAGCTATACTCTCAGTCCCTAAAACTCTTCCTTGAGATGACCTGTGAAGTAACAAGCTTGATAAAGCCATACAGACTCTCTTTGGAAATTTATCCATGGAAACTCACAGTGAACGCTTGTTAGCAGAAGCTCCGATGAGACACATAACACAGAAAGATGCTGATATGGGGACCAGGAAGATAACCTAGTTGTAAGTGCTTGCTCTCACTGACTTGAGTTCAGACCTCAGAGACTATGCAAAAAAAGATGTACAACTCACTGTCTGCTTGGGCCAAGCATGGTGAAATGTTTTTGTAATCCTAGCTCTGGGGAGGCTGAATTGGGTAGATCCCTAGGGCTTGCTGGCCAGCTGTCCTTGTTAAGCCCCAGGCCAATGGGAGACCTTAATTAAGAGACAAGGTTGATGTCTCCTGAGGAATGGCAGGCTGTCCCCTTATTTTGACATACATATATGCACCCTCACATACATGTGCATTTGTACACCCATGCACATACAGATCAACAAGAAATAATAAAAGAAACATGTTGAATTTCATTTAATCTAGCATTGCTTAGTCTTATAGGAAACAAGAATTACGGAACATCAGCTAATACCTAGAGGAAAGTGTAATTTGGGGAACCCACGTTTTGTGACTATGCATGACTAACTACCCCCATTTTGCCTTTTGTATACTCCCACAGTTGCCAATATCCACCTCACCCATGGTGTATATCACTTGCTTGTGTGTTCATGACTTTGATTCAGATATGAGCTCTTCAGAAAGTGTTCATACTTGATCATATTTGTACCCCCATGATGTGCGTTAGGAGAAATAACTCTGGGTTTTTAGTTGGCATTCTAAATGACCATGGGGTGAGTGTGGGTTTTTTATATTTGTAGTGCACAGAAGTGATGTGTCTGAATTCAGTGATCTTAGAACATGGTGACTAAGCTTCCACCATCTGCCTTGCATAAGGTCCAACTTTACTAAATTTTATGACTTTAATCACATTTAAATATATATTTAAATGCGATTATACATATTTAGTGTTCAGGTGTATATGTGCGGGCATGTGCATGCCATGGTGTATATGTGAGCTCAGAGGACAACTTTTGGGAGTCCATTCTCTCCTTCTATCATATGGGTTCCATGGACTGAAATAAGATCTTCAGGCTTGGGAGCAAGCAGCTTTATCTGATGAGCTGTCTCACCATCCCTTAACCATATTTTTAGTATAAGTATATGAGTTGAAACCATGCCTGGAATTAGAAATAGGATACTTTTGGATGAGGGGATAACTATTATTGTTTTTGTTTAAAAGCTGACTATATAACATTTCACGCTTTGAACAAACTTACTGTATGAGGAAAAAAGAGATTAAGCCACAAGGACCCAATGGATATATTTAAGAAATTATATTTGCCCTGGATATAGAAGCACTAAGGTTATGGAAAAATTGTAACCAGTAGATTAAACATTCAGTGGGATGGAAGTCAGGTTAGATGGACAAGTCTTTCTTTGGCAGGCTATTTCTGATAGGGGACCACTGGCAGGGAATGAAAGGGCACTGGGGCTCCATGTTGGCTGTTTTAGTTTCAGACAGGCACTAAAACTAGAGTGGCTGATACAGCTAGAATAGTCCTGAGGTAAAATGAAGCACTAAGTATAGCAACCTGAGTGATACAGGCTTTGCACATGTAGTCACCGACTCTCAGCGAGTCTCCATTCCAGGGCTCTTGGTGGCACCAGCAGGTAGAAATTGTAGGGTGGAGGCTTCGCGCTTGGGCTCCATCAGTGAGGAAATAGGGTACAACAAACCCAGATTGAGTAGAAGAACAGTTGGGCACAGTTGGAGTAGTAGAAGTTACTGCTTAGAAAGTTCTCCTTGATCTTAAAAACACAGCTCTTATCCTTATGTGTTTGCTTTTAAAAGCTATAAAGGATATTGGCAAATATGAAGGAAAATAAAAATAATTACATTCTTGTTAATTAAGGAGGATGCAAGTTTTCATTTTGTAGTAAGTTAATTTTGATAAATATTTGGCATATATTTATATAAACAAATCTGATACATATTTCCTAATTGCCTTGTTTTAAATATAAGCAGTATAATATAAATAAGTTTTTTGGATAATTACTTACTTATATGGGTATCCTCAGTGACAGCATAGTATTCTGTTTACTTAACATTTATTAAACTAAATTCAGTTATTGGATATCTAGCTTATTATATATATATATATATAGTATTAGTTTGGGTTTTACTGCTGTGAACAGACACCTATGACCAATGCAAGTTTTATAAAAGACATTTACTTGGGACTGGCGTACAGGTTCAGAGGTTTAGTCCATTGTCATCAAGGCAGATTAATGGCAACATCCAGGCAGGCATGGTGCAGGAGGAGCTGAGGGTTCTACACCTTTATCCAAAGGAAACCAGGAACAGACTGAGCATCTTCAGGCATCTAAGAGGAAGGTCTCTAGGCCTAACCCTACAGTGACACACTTCCTCCAACAATGCCACACCTTCTAATAGTGCCACTCCCTGGGACAAGCATATACAAACCGTCATATATATATATATATATATATATATATATATATATATATATATATATATATACACACACATACATGTTATACACACATGCATGTTTTACTAGTATAAGAAATGCTAGGGCCAGGCAATGAAGGCACATGCCTTTAATCCCAGCACTTGGGAGGCAGAGGCAGGCGGATTTCTGAGTTTGAGGTCAGCCTAGTCTACAGAGTGAGTTCCATGACCAACAGGGCTACAGAGGGAAACCCTGTCTCGAAAAAAACCAAAAAAAAAAATGCTAGGATAGAATATATTCTATCACAATAGTCATTCGTATCTTTCATTATTTCTCCTGGTTCAAGAAGTCAAGTGATCATTTTCAAGATAATAATTTTGATACGCACTGTCAAGTTGACCTTTGGAAGTGCTGAACCAATTTTAAAATTACTTCCTAGGAGAAAGACCCTTCATTATTATAGAAAAATTACTGTTTATTATTAAAGTTATTTGCCAGTTAAATAGAAAGAATGGTATTTGCTTATCTTGGTTTTCATTAATTGATCATTATCAAGGTTGGTATTTTAAATATTAAAATGAAATTTAACGGACTGAACGTTAGCTTAGTGGTGGGGAACTTGCCTGACTTAATAGAAACTCGAGCTTGATCTCCAGCACCTGAAAGAAAAGTCTACTGATCATTTATAGTTTTCTTTTAAATTGAATTTATTTTTTATATATGTATTTTATGCAGTCTGATCATACATGCCCCTTATCTGATCATACATGTCCCTTATCTGATCATTCATGTCCCTTATCTGATCATACATGCCCCTTATATCCTCATATCCCTTTCCTTCGGCTGACTTCACCCTTTCCTTCCAACAATGGCATAATTCCGTCCCCCACTTTCATATCTTTTTCTCTTGTGACCCACTGAGAAGGCCAACTTCATGAGTGTAGGAGTGTGGCCAACTCATCAATGATTACTCCGTTGTCCCAGAAGTCCCCAGTGGCCAGTAGTTCCTGCAGAATCTGTGAGTCCCCTACCCCTCTCATAACTGGATGTTGACAGACTCAGTCTTATGCAGACCTAGCATAGGCTATTTCAGCTCCTATTAATACAGTGATCAGACCCAGAAGATAGGACTTCCTAGCTCTTCTCTTCTCATCTAGCTTTTATCTTCTTTCTGCCTCCTCTCCTACACCTTGGAGGTGATATAGATTTGTCTCATTTATGGATGACCACTCTAAAGTCTCTTATTCTTAGTACCTTGAACAGCCATAAGTCTGTGTATTAGCTATCATTTGCTGCTAAAGGAAGCTTCCCCCATCAAGATGGAGAGCAGCGCATGTCTGTGGATGTACACATAACTATTTAAAAAGGTAGTTTGCTAACGTGTTCTCTTAGCAAAACAAAATCAGTAGGTTTAGCCTTCCTAGGTCCTATGATCTCAAGCCATGGGCCCTTACCATGTCCACAGTCCCAGGCACGAACTCCAGTCCGTGGAGGGGCCGATCTTAGATTCACCCAAAAAAACTGTTGGTTGTCCCCATGACAGTCATGATACTATGTTACCAGTGTGCACATCTTATCACTTATCTTCCTGAGCTACTTATGTAGTACCTTCTGCTCTGTGAAAGCCAGTCATCAGGGAGCACACTTTAAGTTTATTCAATTCCAGATTAATTTCTTTAGGAAATCATGGTATCTTCAGCAATATGCTTAGTTCTAGTGCACAATTGAGATCAATGCAAACATTCTGTGCTGTTTTGGGGGCATGTGGAACCTTCCAGAACTGGCTATTTTGCCTACTTCGCTAACAGGGTGTTCCTACTTTTACTGATTTATTAGAGCCTTATAAATTAACGTAGTCATTGTACGCATAGGTTAATTCTTTAAAAACTTTTGTTCTTATATAACAACTCATGAACATTTATTTTAAAATTTCATTTTACCTTGCTAAGAAGAATGGTTCTGGTCTTGTAGTCTACTACTTTCTTGTCTGTTTGTAGAAACCTGAGTGTCACTCATGAGTGCTTGGTAGCGGCCAAAGCAGTAGACGGCCTGAGGCTGTTAGAATTACTGCTCACAGTTACATTGTGTATCTACAGAGTTCCCCAAACATTGAAACTATATGGGGACAACGCTTTTCACCATGCCAAACTCTTCCTCTGTTCCCATTTCTAGAGTTCAGAGATGCCTTAGGAACTTAATAAGAATAGCACAGATATAAACTTTTAAACTCGCCAATTTGACTGTTCCATTTACATAGACTCTTGTTGGAAGCAAACACATTTTACATAAACAATAGATAGGGTTCACTGGTTCTCTCAATATTGAAGCTCCCAGCCCTGTAATTTAAGCCACACGGTTATATAATCCAGGTTCTTTCCACACTGTAATTCAAACACAGTTTTCCATAGGTGTCTTGTTTCCAGAATTTCTCCAGTTATAAATATTTAGCCAAACATGTTTGCATCAACATCTCTGCTTTTCCCCTGATATGTTGAAGCAAAAATACTGCTACAGTTTAACTTCATGTGCAAATACTTTAGTATGCATGTCTGCATGCTTAACAGATGATTTTATATCATATAAGTCTCATTATTTTCTCTTTCTTCAAAATATTTTGTTTTAAATTTGATTTATATTTTGTTTTAAATTTGATTTATTCAATTCAGAATCCAAACAAGTTCCACCCATTATACCTGACTGTTATGTCTCTTAAAGGTTTGGGTCAAAGTTGTTTCTTTCTTACTACTTTTTTTTTCTTTTAAAGTACGATTGATTCAATGGAGAAACTAGGTCATTTTGTCTTTAAAATGTCCCACTTTCCAGATTTTGTTGTTGTCTAGCTTCTAGTCTCTTCTTTGTAGTTAGGGCTAAAGAACTGGTTAAAGTCAGGCTCAATATTTCAGGGCTAAATTATTTTCCAGGTGATGTGTGCACTTCTGCCAAATATTATAACAAGAAGTATACTGTGTCTGATGGTTTCATCTTAAATGATAGTGTGATTGATTAGAAAGTTCTGAGGTTGTCGACATCATCTTTTCACCACCCCAAATTTCCCATGGGCAATTCATGGGAAATTCTAGTTTTGACATTCATTGGTACATCTTGTCAAGACTCATCATTTTGTTAAGAGTTGCAAATGCTGAGTGTGTGTGTGTGTGTGTGTGTGTGTGTGTGTGTGTGTGTGTGTATTTGCGCGCATGCACACACACATGCCTCTGCATATGTACATGAGTGTGCATGCTAGTGTGTATGCGCCTGTTTTCAGAGCCCAGAGGTGGATGCTGATGTCCTCTTTGATGTCTTTTCACCTCATGCTTTGAGACAGGGTCTCTCAAAGAACCCAAAGCTCACTGATTTGACTCTGCTCCCTGAGCAGCAAGCCCCAGGGACTGTCCTGTCTTTGTCTTTCATTGCTGTGATTGCAACCATGTGCTGTGGTACCCAGCTTTTTACTTAGGTGTCAGGAATGCAAATCAAATCCTTCCATTTATGTATCGAGAATTTTACAGACTGAGTCATCTCCTCAGTCATATTATTTCTTTTGTGAATTTAATCTGAAAAAACAGGAGTCTATTCTCACAAACTGTATTTTATTTGATTATAAAGAACTGCAAGTCATAAAGAAAAGAAAGAGATTTGTGTCAGTTTTTGACACTATTTGTAAATTTCAGTAATGATGTTAGTTAGTGATCTCTACTAGTTGCCAGGAAGTATCTTTTAAGTATAGTTACAAATTCATGGACTTTTACATATTTAACTTGTGTCAATCCATTATTGTTATTATTATTAAATTCAAATTGTTCCATTCCAGACTAGGGGAAACTATTCAAGATGGTTGCATCTTTTTGACATAACTCATTAGTCTTTGATGCCCTGTGCCACTACCTTGGTGCCACCTCCAACACAAAAACTGAAGTTATTCTACCTGACTGAATCTAGATTCTCTGGATGGCAGGCTAGGCTTCATTTTCTTTAGAATTTAATTCTTCTCAGGCTTGCATATTATAGTGAAAAATGAATTCAGGTACCAAGCAGACACTCAATCAATGTGTATTATTGAATTAAATCCTGCTTTGTAGCACCGTGTATTTCACATGCTAATGTAAACAGTAGATGGACCCAGGATAATTTAACTCATTTCTGTGAACATCACTAAACCCACACAATATTGTTGTAGTGCTAGAAAAGAACTGAAACACATACCTATCAGGCTTGGAAATACCTCCACACAATTGTCCCTGTCATCTGGTATATTAGCATTCTCCTCACAGTGCTTTGCTTATAGAAATTTAACAAGATGAAAGGCTGATGCTGAGAGAAGTCTTTGGACAGATTCGTTACCTTAGCAACCTTGCCCCAGACTTCCACAGCCCTGACCCAGCTACAAAGTCCTTCACTGGCTAACGAGACACTCTTAATGACAGCTGGCTGAAGCTTAGGCCTGCTGATAAAATGACTTCTTATCTGGACAGTAACCTTTGGAAGAAGATTAGCTTTATCAGATTTCCAAAAGAATCCAAACACTGAGTGAGGTTCCACTAATAACTATATTCATAAGGCCGTCATGCTTAAGTGCTTCTAGGAAAGCATTAGTAACAGGAAATTGTTACAGAATAATTGCTAACTTCACTGAACAAAATGGAAACTGGCCACCCAGAAACTGTGTGTTGGTAGCAGTTGTTAGATGCCACTGCCCTGTATAATTGAAAAATTTTGTTTGTATAAGGAAATATTTTCATTGCCTCATTACTCCCAACATTTAATTGTATTGAGAAAATCTGGATGAAATTACGTATCTACACTGACCGTCTAGGTGGTGTAAATAGTTAAAAAATTAATTGCTACCTGAGTGAAGACAGTCCTAATTGTATCTGTTTCTAGAAGGTTCTTTGTGTGTAAAATGAACTTTATTATTTGTTTATTCACTCTCTGCTGCTTACTATTACTAAAATTTGACAAATGATGGAAATGACTCAAGTATCCTTCTTTTCTTCAAGAATTGAAGTTATTTGTAATCAAATAGCTTATGAGAACGTTACTTACATTTTTTACAGATGATGTTTGCAGATCAATCATATGATTTAAAAAAAAAATCACAATTTTAGGAGCTATGAAGATTTCGTTACAAAAGTTCTTACCAGCTGCTATGCTAGGCTTTAAGAATGAGACCAAACCACCACCATCACCACCACCACCACCATAAACAACAACAAAATCAATAATAACAACAACAACAACAATAATAATAGTGAGACCAATTGAATAAATACAGTTCTTCCCCTTACATATATTATAAGATGATAGCCTAGTGTTTTGTTCAGTGTCACTCAACAAATGACTCTTGAAAACTTTGGGTTTTCCTAAAAATGCAGGTACTCCATAAGTATTTCCCTGGCACATACAGCCAATCAAGCTCAAGATTTGTATGAAGAAGAATGTCCAAAAAAAAAATGCAGGGAAAGAGTCCTAGCTCATAGCCTAATGAAAAATAACAGAACATGCCTACACCCATTGAGGAGAAATTGTAGGTTTAATGTGTCCCCATTTTGTGTATTCTTAAATAGCTATTGCTGTATGTTGATTTTGTGATAATTTGGACAGACATCTATTCATCTTGGTACCCACAACAGACGAAAAATGAATCCATTTAGTCTACTCTAATGAACCAGTATGTTTAACTGGGGTAACTTACAGGAGTATGGTTGAGAGATTACTTACAGGAACATGGATAACTATAAGCAGCTGTAGGAATGAAAAGCCCATGGGGTTGCTCATGAAAGGGAACTCCTTCAATCAATTTCAGTTGCTTTCTTCAGTCAGAGTGTCCTCTCTCCAGAAATTATTACTGTTTATATAACCTTGGAAGTGAGGGGGAGGAAGCTAGTCAGTCCTGTAAATTTCAGGAACTTTCTGAGACTTATTTTATTTACTTCCCAAGTTTTAAGAGTTCCCCTCTACCAGGTAATATTTCAAAAAGGAAGAAAGAGCTTCAGAACAGCCATCTATCTAGAAAGCCTCATTTTTAGGTTTTATTGGTAGCTTAAGTTAGATCCTATTGTGGGCTATGTATTTTTGTGGCTCCTGCAAATAAATGTCCATGCTGAAATCCAGTAATTATGTCACATGTCTGTAATCCTAACACTAGGATAGAGACAGGAGGATCCGCAATCTCAACGTTGCCCTCAATCACATAGTGAATTTAAGGCCAACTTGGGCTGCATGAGAATATGTCTCAAAAATAGAACAGAACAAAGCTTCCCCAAACCAGAACAGATTCATATATTAAAGTCCCAAGCCCCAACAAGATCTATTAGATGAGAACTTTGAAAGGGAATTGGATATAAATGGTGTCACCAGGGTGGGACCCCTATGATAGGATTAGTGCCCTTAGGAGAGGAGGAAGAGACACTAGAACTCCCTCTTCACCATGGGAGGATACAGCAACAAGAGAGTAACCTACCAGCCAGAAAGAGGGCCCTTGCCAAGAAAATCTTGGGGCACATTGAGATAGGACTTCAGAACTGTGAGAAATATCAGTGACTGCCTACCATGTGTGCTCTTTTGTGATTGGGTTACCTCACTAAGGATGATATTTTCCAGTTCTGACCATTTGCCTAAGGATTCCGTGAATTCATTGTTTTTAATTCCAGAGTAGTATTCCATTGTGTAAATATACCACATCTTTCTTATAGTGCCTTTACACGGTGGAGGACCCTACTCTCTTCACAATGCTTCATCCTTGTAACCTCATACAGACCTAATTATCTCCCCAAGGCTCTACATCACAATGCTATCTCATTGGGAGAGATTTTATATTTAAATTTTGTGGGGCATACAAAGGTGCTATCCATAAAACCTTTCCCCATACAGAAAAAAGTTTAGGAAATCCAGGTCACTGAGGACACTTTCAAAATTGTTCTTGATGAAAAGTGTCACGTTTACCTGTGGGTATGAGGACAAATGTTTAGATTGTTATTGGATAGATCCTTGTAGAAAACCACAGCAAGTCAGCATGCAGACTTGTGGAGCCAGTCCCAAAGGATACCTTTATAAAATATTCCAGTACATGAGGCCCAGTGAATATTGTGGAAGAGGAAGTGGAAATATTGTAAGAATCAGAGGATGAGGCGGGGACAAAAAGAAAAAAGTTGCTCTCATGGCCGCTACCTTTTCTCAGCACCATCTCAGATCTCAAGAAATTTCCTTCACCTGTGACTTGGCAGTGGTCACCTTCCCTTGCTGCCTTCTAGCCTGCCCATTCACAACCCTGAACGCGTTCTGTGGTCCTCTTTCAAACTCCATCTCCCTAGAATCTCTAAATTGCTCTAAAAACAGCAGTGGTGTCTAAGAGACTACTACAACTGGCCGCGTGGTACAAAACCATCTTCTTAAAAAGATTTTTTCCTGTACCTGTGTGAGTCCCAGTGAACTGTTTCAGAGAGCAAGAACTGGAGTGGTCTTTGTTTTCTTGG
The DNA here is from genome assembly GCA_036184795.1 of Tokudaia tokunoshimensis. Taxonomy (NCBI): domain Eukaryota; kingdom Metazoa; phylum Chordata; class Mammalia; order Rodentia; family Muridae; genus Tokudaia; species Tokudaia tokunoshimensis. Next base: position 14,163,226 of record BTHU01000007.1, read on the forward strand.
TTTTTGTGTCAAAGACTTCACTGTATCTGAGTTGTAGAAGCTCTGTCATTGTAGTGCCCATTTCTAGATTCGGGGGAGGGGGAGGGCGTGGTGGTTCTCATAAAATTTCTCTCTCTCTCTCTCTCTCTCTCTCTCCCTCCCTCCCTCCCTCCCTCCCTCTCTTCCTGTCAATCAATCTACTATCTATCTATCTATCTCTCTATCTATCTCTCTCTCTCTCTCTCTCTCTCTCTCTCTCTCTCTCTCTCTATCTATCTATCTATCTATCTATCTATCTATCTATCTATCTATCTATCTACATTTGTCTGCAATTCTGTCTATGCACAGAGAAACCCACTGTGATGCCTGTGACTGGCGGATATGGTTGCATCCCTTTACAGCATTTGCGATGTCCCTTGAACTGGCTCTTTCAAACTGGATGTTCCACGATCCAGCTTTTTTTGTTCTAGCAAAGTCATCTTTTCACGGCTCCTGGGTTGTGTTAGATACGGGAATTCCTGAGGCCGACCACGGCTTGGCCTGTCTTCTCTCTGCTCTGCCTTCACTCGCTGCCTTTAAAGGGATCTGAAAATAAGGAAGGTGCTAAGAGCGTGTTTGTCTCATAACTCCCTTCAATAAGCACTTCCCTTTCTGCCTCCAGGTCATTATTTTTTTCAACTTAACCAACATTGCTTTCTCTCTCTAGCTTGACTTTGTTCGCTTGCTTTTTATTTCCCATAAAATGGCACCACATTAAGCCATTCATTCCCACTATTTCCCCCTTTATTTTGTACCAGGAAAAGTGAGTTTTCTTTTCAAAAGTTTGCTAACATGCTAAATAGTCCAATAAATGAATTCACGAACAGCATGAATCAGGGCTCCAGCAGTTATGCCCAGGCACAAATGGATTCTGAATCCCAAAACCTCTTATAAGATTTGGAAATATTAATATGATTTTTTTTGTGGGAATTAAACAAATAAAAATGGCTTGCTTCTGCTCTTCTGGAGTTTTATTATAATTTTGTTTACTGGAACTGCTTAATCTTATTTATTTTATTAGATCATTTGTTACTGCTCTATGAGATTCCAATAAACTCTTTAATAAACATCAAAACTTGAGAACTCATCACGCCCTGCTACGTCTCCATAAACACAGCTTCACTGCAGCCTGATATCAGGACTCTTTGCAGAGCAGATTATCTAAACATTACTTTATGATTTCTTTTTCCTTTTAAAAAAGCGTAGGTAATAGACATTATTTGAAGAAACCAATTGTAATGCAATTCAACATAGTACCACTGATCAAATTACCCCTTCCAAAGATGGCAGTTCAGAATATTTACTGTGGAAATATTTGTCTTTCAAATGCTGTCTTAAATCAAATTGCAGTGAAAATACGCAAGACCTACAAAGACTGTCTCTGTTAGCAACACCTCTGGAGGTAGGAAAAGAGAGAATAAAATGACAGAATTCTTGCCCTTTCTTAGAGATACATTATACCTTAATTGTGTGGGATGCAATATTTTTCTGATCAAAAATTATATTTGCCAAATGTATTACCAGTCAAGTTAGGTATAATTTTGCCAGCTCCACACATTTAGAAATTTAATATGGGGATTGGCTCAAAACATTCCATTTTAATATAATAGTTTCCATTGAATTAAAAAAGTATATGGGACATAAGAATAACATAAAGGGAAACTGCACATATTTGGTCTCTCCTAACTCAAGGTTCTCTCTCTCAAAAACCATATCTTATTCTAGAATGATGGGCTCATAATATCTTCTATTTCAAGTCTGAGATTCAGACTATTAGCTACCAAACTTTCAAGAAAGTAGCCCAGCTGAGTCTTTTAGGCTAACCCCTGACCAGGTTTTATCCTTTGTCAGCATCTCCTTATCCACTCCAAGATTTTCCTCAATTCTATTCATTTGACAGCACACAATGTATGTTGGAAGCTTGGAAACCCCTAAGAGAGGAAATTTAACCTCCCTGCCTCTGTTCCCAAGCAGTGGAGTGTCATGGTGGACAAAGATCATTAAGATTATCCTCTGGTGGTCTGGCTAACTTTGGCTTTCACCCTATGCAGATATTCTAGCTTTTTGTTGCATAAAAGGAATACAATATTAAACTTGTATCAGGCACATGGAAAAACCTTGGGAAATGTTATCATCCTTTCTTTTTAAGAAATTCTGTCAAATCTCATCCAAGCTAGCATTTAACAGAGTAGGTAACTCTGCTTATGAGTGTCTCAGATCAGTTATGGCAGAGTACCTTTCTAGTGCTACCCCATATGCTTGGATTAACAACAGGACACAGGTACAGAAATCCCCAGGCTCATTCTATAGGGGATGACATATTAAATTTTTATTGTCTATGAGGAACATTTTGATGAAATTTTCCTACCAGGTTTCCCTTAGAAATGATGAACCAGGAGAAGCAACAGGATACAGACCTCTGGGGCACAGGCGTTAAAAAGAAATAGTTGGAAAATTCAAAGTATGAGAGAATCCTGCATGTGGGGACAGAAAGTCCAGAGTGTAGGGAATGCCTGCTGGAGAGGACAAGATGGACGAGAAGCTTGTGTGGCAGGGTTCCTACATCTGACCTACTTTGCACGTTTGCAGGCAACCAGCTTTTCCAGTGAGATTCAGATAGGGTTACTTTGTATCCGTGGCTCAGAAAGGGAAATTGGGTGAAGTCTATAATGATGAAGCAAATGTTGTAGTCAGGAATTGGTCCCTGTATCTAACCTAGAGCCAGATCTCGGGATGAGGATGCGGAGGAGAGAAACAGGTGGTAGAAGCGGGAGTGGGTGCAGATTACCTAAAAGTAATACAACAATCTAGCAGGCATGTGAGTGTGACATTTCAGTAAATTCAACTTGGTAGAGCAGAGCACACACAAAATGCCAGGAAGGAAAAGGAGACGAGGGAAAAATGCTGGAAGATGAGGGAGGGAGAACAAAACCAGGGAAAGAGAGTTCGGTGCAAAGCAAGAATCCATTCACCCCATCTCCTGTGCATCCTTAGGATCTAGGCTTTTGCTTTTTGAATGAAAGGACAACCCCAATTATTTGCAAATGACGAGACATTTAGGGCTAGGAGGATAAGAAATGATTTACTAATTTCTCTTTCTGTTTTCCCATGATGTAATACAAATGCAGATATCCAGGTAGGTTTACTCCTCCACGTGAGCATGCGCGCTCAGGACACACAATCACAAAGACACACTGAAACACCCCCCCACCATGGCTTTACTTTTTTCCTCTTCATGTCTTTGTGAGATAAAATTTCAGATTTAGTTTGGTTCACTGCAAAGGTAACAAAAACGCTATAAAATATACATGCTCCCACCGAGGAAGACACAATTCTTATTTTAATTGTTCATTTTTTGATCTGTAGCTGCTCTCAGGGTTACGGGGCAGAATTATAGATGGACTAAAGAGTCTGCCTGTGGGAAGGCAAACAGGTGCAAGATAAATCAAACTAGGGAAGAGGGCGAATAAACCGATCTGAAACACAAACACACCTATTAAATAGAGATGGGGAAAACCATTTGTCAAAATTTCTAATATCGACTGTTGATCTTTCTGTAGCGAGTCACTTTGTGTCCATTCTGCTGACTTATTGAATAGATATCTTCAAGCAGTTCGGGCTCTGCTTCATCTAAATCACCATTAACAAACTTCAAGCAGAATTCTGAATCTCAATTACAAGGGAGTTGGTTTCAAGACAGACAGAGTTAATTTGTCAAGTTTGCCTTCCTACAGGGCGATGTTCTGACTCACACCTTCAAAGTAAATTTGACTCAGTCTATTGGACATTGAACCAGGATTCTAATTAAAGGAGTCTGTCTTCTTGGCGTTTCTGTCACATTTTTTATATAGGTGCTTGTGTAAATGTCATTATTTTTCATATTCCAAGGTGTTATACTTTGGAGACAAAAAAAGAAAAAAAAATCAAGAGGATCAGGCCTTAGTCCTGTCTTTTTCTTTAACAATGTCTCCCTTCTCCTTTGCAACTAGCTGCCACCTCCATTGCTGGGTGAGTGAGGTGCTTTCCCCTTTTTCATTTCCTTGCTGGGAGGTCAGGCCTCAGAACAAAGAGTAAGATGACAAGAGATGCTCTCACGGAAATAAAACAAGAGGGACAAAACATGAAGAGGACTCGGGAAGGATGTAAGAGGACGGTACACAAAAGATCAGAGAGCTGAGAAGATTATGGAATTAAGAAAGATGTGATAATGCGATTACACAAAAGGGACATTTTTTTTTAAAGTAAAAAGACACAGGAGAGTCGATTGAAAGGGATAAAAATAAAAACAGAGACCTGAGCTTTTCTTGTGTGTGGCCATTGCTTCACCTAAGAAAATGACTTTCAGGCAAATCTATTGCATTTTACTACAGTTATGTAACAGTTCATTACAAAGCACAGGACACTGTGAAATAAACAAGAAGGGAGGCAAAATATGTTCCCTAGTTCTCTTTATAAAGTGGTAAATTTCAAACTCGCTCCAGACTCAACTTCAGTAGATGTTGGGTCATGAAGAATGACCGCTCCTGGTATGGAGGAGTGGGTCTGTTGTTGGTTCCATAGAGCAATGGAAGAGCTGACTGTGAATTTGGCTCTGTGGCAGCTGGTGGGGGTGTGGAGTGTGAGGGAGCCTGAGCACCAGCTGTGTATATTTCATATTCTCTGTAAACTGCAGCTAATGACTTTTTCTTTACTTTTCTTAAAGAAGCCATACTGTGTGTATGATAAAATGTGATTCTACCACAATAGTTGTATGTATGTATGTATGTATGTATGTATGCATGCATGCTTGTATGCATATATATGTATATAAACCTATAAAGAAGTGGTCTACTGATACTTTCAATTTTGACATATGGCATAGAAGAAATAATAGTTAGGAAAATCTAATGATATTGGATTCCCAGCTGATAATGCAAAATTCAGAATACTAAAATGTACCTACCAGTCATTGAATCCTCTCACAAATTAGGGAAATATGTATGTTTCAAAATTTTACACACCCAAAAGGCTAATTAGTAAAATCCTTACCTAATTTTTTCCTTTTGATTCTTTCAGTCCATTTATTTATTTATTTATTTATTTATTTATTTATTTATTTATTTTAGTGTTTAGGGTCACTCTTCCGGTGCTAGGGACTTAAAAGTCTTTGTAAGTAAGGAGACTTCCTTTCACAGGGGCAACTGTTATTATATGTTTCAAATGTATCTTTCCAGGGATTGCATACTCACATCTCCACATAAATAACACAGATCTTTCAAAAATATAATACATGAAATGTTTTTGCTCCACTAGAAGTCCTACATTGCAATCCTGACCCCCCCCAGTGCCATGGTAATGGGCGGAGGGACTTTGGAAGGTATTTAGGTCCTGAGTATGTAGACCTTATGAATGGGATTAGTGCCCTTATAAAAAGAGACATGAGTACTTGATCTCCCTCTCTGTGCAATATAAGGATATGGATAGAAGAAGATGGAAATCTATGGTTCTGGAGGAGGGTACTTAGTAGAGTCTTACCTGCTTCTCCATCTTAGACAGCCTCCTCTGAGAAATGTTTGTTGCATAAGCCCCCAGCCTTAGAGTAGTCTTTCAGAAGATAGAATGAAGACAACATTTGATACATGATGTGCTGAGTGATTGGCGTGTGAATGGACACTTAGGATCTGGTAGAGCTTTTTTCTGTTTTGCACAGTGCTGTATCATGCGCTTCTGTAGTCATTGCTCAGACAAGAGTGTAAAGGATGCCTATATGTGACACATCTAATCATTTAGACAGTAAAGTCAAGTTCACACACTGTTAGCCAAAGTGGGTTCTACCCCTTCCTTTGTTTATTTAGATAACTATAGTTCTACAACGTGAGGTGAGAAATAATAAAAATAAAGCTATGCTTTTCATATCACTTAAAGTCATTAAGTACGAAAGATTGAATTTAGCTTGGCACAGCGGTGCACACCTTTAATCTAGTACTCAGGAGGCAGAGGCTGATGGATAGAGCTCTGTGAGTCTGAGACAGGCCAGGGGTGCAGGGCAAGATCCTGTATCAGCCTCCCCTAAAATTGAATTTACTTACTATTGCACATGGGTATTCTGTTAAAAAAAAAAAAACCAAAAAACCTGCCAGTATTTGGATTACTAATAAAACATAACACCTAATTAATAATTTCTCCTATATATATTCTACAAATATATTTGTTATTATCAATTTTTAGAAAATTGCTAATTATGCTCTTATAGTTAAGATTTTCATGTAATACAGACATTAATGATTTAGAATTAAAATGCAATTATACTTAAAGGACCAGAAATTTGTGTGCATTTTCATTAAAATAAAATGTAATATAATACATAGAATAATGGATAATTAAAATTGGTCTGTATATTAAAGATCAGTTTTCTTTTTCTTTTTTTTTAAAGTTTTTTTTAAAAAATTATTTATCTTATGTATATGAGTACACTGTAGCTGTTTTCAGACACACCAGAAGAGGGCATCGGATCACACTGTGAGCCACCATGTGGTTGCTGGGAATTGAACTCAGGACCTCTGGAAGAGCAGTCAGTGCTCTTAACGGCTGTGCTATCTCTCCAGCCCCCAAAGGTCAGTTTCCTTTGATACTAATCTAAGTGTAGAAGCTAAAGAACAATTTTTAATAATTCTTACAACCAAAAGTTGAGACGTTTCCGCTAGTAAAGTAAACATGAAGCCCCAAGTTTGATCCCAGACACACACAAAGCCATGCATGGTGGCATATATCCTTGTAACGCCAGTACTGGAGGCAGCACAGAGAGGTGAATCTTCTGGTCTCACTGTCCAGACAGCCTAGCCTACCTGGGTGAGAGACCCTGTCTTAAAATGGTAAGGTATGTACCTGGGAAGCAACAACACTTGATCCCATCCTTCCATACCTGCATGCATTTGCACCACATCCGTGCAGTTTGTTGTACAGCTGACTCTTTAAGCAAAACAGCCTCTGTCAGTTCAGCAGAGCCTGTCTGTAAGAGGCCACCAAAAGCAGGCCTGTAGACTGGTACATTCCCCCAGAGAACGAGTGAGCAATGGGGAAGACCATTGGATTCCCCCTAGAGGTTGCAGAGGGGTTCTCAGACTTTTAAATGGGATTCTGCCCCAGTTGCATGTGGGTGTGTGGGTCCTGGAAGTGCTTTTGTGTGTGTGTGTGTGTGTGTGCCGAGGCAGATTAACTGACAGGGGTTCCTTGGATGTGACAGTGGGGAGCCATCATCCATGCTGGGTGAAAACTGCACTTCTTCTGCTTTGGGGTCACCCACACCCCTAACAGTGACCTCTTCACTCCTGCTCTATAAGGAAGCTCAATAAACTCATTGTTTTCATAGAGTAAACTGTTGGAATCATAGTTTGGTTTGCCATTGGCACTTATGAGGAAGAAGGAGACATTTATGTCTCGCCAAGAAAGGAATTTTTACAACCTACCTACATACCACATGAACATGTGTGAGTGCACACACACACACACACACACACACACACACACACACCACACACACACACACACACACACACACACAGAGTCAAACAAACTAGCTAAATTTCTTACATTTTTCTTGAAATGTACTAAAAATCTTGTTCAATGTTTAATTAAACTTTAGATAATATATTTATATCGCTAAATATTCTGATGTAAGTAAAATACAATGAATATGAAAGCGAAGATGTTTGGGTTTGGTTGCCCAACAGTCTGTTTCCAGTTAGATTGGGAATAGCATAGAAGTGATACTGTTTACCAGTAACATCTAAATCATTACTCAGCGAGTGCTGTAGACACCATCACAATCTGACCATTACGATTCCCCATAGACAAAGAGCAAGAAATGCACCATCAGCTTTATTATAAGGTAAGAATTGGAAGATCTGTCTAGGAAGTCCCTGCAATCCAGGAGGTGGTCATCTTTGACCTCATGCAGGTACATCATGGCTTCTATCTTTCCTGTCCCCTCTCCGATGGCATTCTCAAAATTTCTAAAATACTTGGATAGAACCGCCTTTCATTTTGATGGGATGAGTTAACAAATGTGGCGAAATTTTCCCCAGAACTTGAACAATACAGCTTCTGTGGTTTGCTGGTCACAGTACTGGGCTGGATGTCAGATTGTGTATGATAAAAGCCCCCTCTTGCCACCAAAATGAAAGGCGGTTCTGTCCAAATACTTTAGAAGTTTTGAGAGTGCCACATACCAAGTGGATTTGAATCATAGATATTTACCAAATTGCTTTTCTTGGTATGTGGCAAATAGGCCCCTCTCAGTCCAAAAGGGCATCTTTTGTGCATGTCAAAATGATTGTACTTGGTAGATAACTGAACATGTGCAGTTTATCTACAGGATAAACGAGAAGTTCAACAGATACTTACATTTTTCACAGATATTACCAACTTGTCTTCTTTCACCATCTGGGTTCTGGGGCTCAAAACTCAAGTTGTCAGACTTGGGGGCAAACATCTGTACTGGCCAATCCACCTCTTCAACCCACTTCTATTTCTTGTGATTGTTCTGTGTCTATATGAAGGCTGCTGATTTCGTATATTAATTCTTTAGCATTTCCATGACAAATTCTCTTAGCAATTATAAGCATTTCTCAATTATCGATTTTCTTGGGTAACTGGAGAATCAGGATAGTTTTATAATTTTTCATCTATTTATTTCATTTCCCTAATTGCACTGATCAGTCAAGGTGATCTGGCTGATAAAAAATATTACAGCTCAAATAAACTTGTTCCTGAATTTAATGGAATTCTTCTAGGTTTTTTTTTCATTAATTGTGGTATTAAAATTTGGACTGATATATATTTATGTATTTGTCAGGCTAATGAGATATCTATTAATATTTTATCATTCTTCTTTAGAAATTAGGACTAGAGATTACGTTTTGTGCAATGAGCTTTCATCATCTGCAGAGGTGGCGACGCTTCGCTTTTCATCTCTTGGGTAAAGTGACTTTCATCAGTTCGTAGTCCTTAACCCCAGCACTCCCGCAATCCCAGAGTAAAGCCCACTTGGCTAACGCTTTTTCCTTTCTGGCACTTTCTGAACTTCATTTCTTGGTGTTTTACAGAAGGTGTATATCAGCAATTGTATGGAGAGTTGTTGGATTTTTTTAAAAAACGCACGTTATGCCAGTGTTTCTAGGCTCTTCCTTCTCTCTTCTAGAAAAGCTGCGCTTCTTTCTCTTGTCAATGTTCTTGGCTCTGGGTGGAATTAGTTGTTTCACTGGATGGTTTGGTACTGGGGCTTCCATCTTGCCTAGAGGGGATCAGAATGCCAAATACTCTGACATATAGAATTTTTAGTCTGCTAAAAACCCAATATCACATGACACCATAATCTTGCTTTTTCCCATCTGAGTAAGCCAAGGAGGACTACACACAGCCAGCCCTGAGCTAGCCTCAGCTCAAGTGTCAACTCTCCCCAGTCCCTCTAACCCGAAGTCAATCTGTTTCTTTGAGGATAACTATGTTTTTCTTTACAGTTTGTTTAATGATAGCCCCATCATGACTTATTCAATAGATTCATTAGGCTAAGTGCTTCTAGGATGTTATCTCATGTAGTCTTTGCCAAAACCCTATAATTTGGACACCTTACAGATAAACCATTAGCCTTGATGGGGCTGGGACTATAACTGAGCACTAGAGTACTTGCCTAGCATGAGCCTGTGGGTTTGCTTTCTAAGACTGTAAAACCAAACCAAACCAAACCAAACCAAACCAAACTACACCAAACCACACCACACCACACCACACCAAACTACACCACACCACACCACACCAAACCAAACCACACCACACCACACCATAACACACCAAACCAAGCCAAACTAAAAACCAAAACCAAATCCACTCAATTCTGCCCCCCAAAACAAAAATCCTTTCTCCCCATCAGATTAACCAAAAGTTTGCCAAGAATCCCTTCTTACTTTTTGGGGGGAATGAGGGTTTGGGAATAGGCTGAAAAACTAGGACTGTACCTCAGTGCTACCAGATTCTAAAGCAAACACACTGAAATTAAAATAATGATAATAACAATAATAATGATAACAGTAATAATAATGAAAATATGTGTGTGTGCATGTGTGCGTGTGTGTGTCTTTTTGGTCTGGTTTTCTCCTGCTACCTCCATGTTGGTTCTGGGAATGAAACTCAGTTTGGCAGAGTTACACCATGAGAGCCTTATCCCCTAAACCAATGCAGCACCCACCTTTAAGCTAAATTCCTTTTGTCTTCAGATCATTGCTTTGAGTACGTCTGTCAATCCCTTTTGAGATTCTAAGTTCCTTCAGGGTCTGACCCCAGTTTGTTTTATATCTCTCGAAATTATATCTTCAGCACATCAGGGGAATAGAAAGAAAGTTTATCAAATTGTTAGAAGTGAATGGTGCCGTCATTCGGAATTTGGGTCCAATAAAACTTCAGAATGAATTATGGAGTTTTGTTCATGCAGTTAATCTCTGTTTATAGTCCATTAATCCACACATTTATAAGTTCTCAGCCAACGGCTTTCGGAAGGGTGTTTGGAGTTCAGGGATATGAGATTTGCTTTTTGTAGCCATTTGGCTATGGAGAGCAGTGGAGGGTTATTCCCCAGGGCTAGGTCGGCAGGCAGGATTTCTGGTGTTAATTGTCTGTGTTCATCTTGATGCTGGAAAACCACAGAGTCTTGCTCATTTATTACCTTCAGGGGCCTGATTGTGTTCTAGGAAGTCAGAGCTTCATCATCCTTCCATCGTTGAGCAGTGAAGCCCCCGTTCTTTAATCCTTGCAGAACTCCGTGTCTCTCCCCTGATCTCCTCTCACTACCTACTTGGCAGTACAGTGATTTATGTGCACTTCTTGTTTCCATTATTATCCAGTGAGCACTTCAACGTTGGGGGCCCCATGCATTTCGCTATTTCCCACTGTGCACACGTGCTGCCTGACACATAGTAGGAACTCAATACATCTTTAAAAAGTGATTAAACTAGATTCAGCAAATATCATTCTTCTTATTTTACTAACACCATTTCAGCATGTGTGTTTTTTTTTTCTCAGCTGCCCACTATTAATGTGGGTGGTATAAGCTGAAACTGCTGAAGAGGGATGTAATTTCCCTTGTTAGTATAATTACTGCCATATATTATCACAGCACTAAAGTCATAACACCCTCATTTTCAGCGGCCTATACACATCACCAAAATTATCTCAGGAGGAGAGATTTATCATGTTTGTTTTCTGTCTCAAAGTGAAGTGCTGGTGGGTACTTGCTCGATCCCTTTGAGTGACAGGTATGTGGATGAGGGAATGTCACCTCTCAGGAAAAAGAAGCATGGATATTATTTGCATCTAGATAATTTATTCACTGCTTGGATCCCCAAATTAGGGTAGGGGGTGGGTAGTGAGGTAGTTTTTCTCTGTGGTTATTTCATACTTTTGGAAAATAATGAACAAGGAACTAAAAACCGGGAGAGGGATCAAGGGAGGAAATATCTGAGTCCTATTGCCACTAGGGTAGCAGTGGCTCTGACAGCTGAATTCAGGGGGCAAAGACAGGATGTGCAATCATTAGTGGCTAATCAGTAATCACAAACACAGTGTGATATGATGTGTATGTGTGTGTGTGTGTATGTGTGTGAGAGTGATGGGTATGTGTGTATGTGATATGTGTATATATATGTGTGTGATGTGTATGTGTATCTGTATGTGTGTGTATGTGTGATGGGTGGGTATGTATGTATGTGTGTGATATGTGTGTTGGGTGTGTGTGAATGTGTGTATTGTTGTTATCTTAAGAATCCCCGCCCCTCCAGCTAAGGCGCTGACTTCAGCTCAGAATTTGGGATTTTAGTTGAATAAATCTAAGTCAGGGTTTCTATTGCTGGGATGAAACCATGACCAAAATTGAGGGAAAAAAATGTATGACTTGTTTACTCTTCTGCGTCTATGTTCATCTAAGGCGATCAGGACAAGAGTTCAAGCAGGGCAGGAGCCTGGAGTCAGGAGCTGACGCAGTAGGCCACGGAGGAGTGCTGCTTTGTGACTTGTTCCTCTTGGCTTGCTTATCCTGCTTTCTTATAGAACCCGAAACACTAGCTCAGGGTGAGCCCACCCACAAATTGACTGGGCCCTCCCCATCAATCATTAACTAAGAAGATGCTCTCCAGGCTTCCCTGTAGCTCCCAGCCGATCTTACGGAAGCATTTTCTTGATTGAGTCTCCCTCCTCTCAGATGATACTAGCTTATGTTAAGTTGACACAAGATCAGCCAGATCAAGCAAAATCAAGCTGGTCTGTGTTTGCTCTTTGGGTGGCTAGATGTGGGGTATCAACGCTACTTGCCGGGTTTCATGCTGGAGGGTCAACTGTGAGGAAGAGGACTGTCACAGTCTTGAACTGTAGAGAGCACCAGAGACAAAGATATGTCTCAGTGGATTGCAGATCTTATATGATACAAGATAGGTTTTAGCCACTAAGGGGTCAAATACAAAAGCCAGAGGTCAAAGTCATGCTGGACCTTTAAGGAATAAGACAAAAAGAAGGTTTCTAAAAGGGAGGAGGGTCTACAGTGAAGCATCCCCAACGACAGAACCTAAACTTGGAAATACATGACTTGGGATCTAGAACTGGTATCTATTTAAACATCCATTTCTCAATTGGAATACTTCTAAGAAGTCCTTGACCTTGGCTTTTTCTAGAAGTTCTTTGATTGCAGCTGCTTTAATTAGAGTCACTTGAGAAGTTTTAAAATCTCAGTTACCCCCATATCACTTGTGCATTTGTCCCTAGTAGATTTGAACACACATTGAAAACTATTTCCAGATGTTTCCCTGGGCAGGAAGTAGAGGTTTCAGTGACCACTAGAGGCCAACAGGAACATTACCAGAACCAGAAACAGCTCTTGGCCAGGAATTCATAGCTGACAGTTACTGTTTATGGAATGATTATCTGTGCCAAGTACTTTCTTCATGAACTCATCTGATCCTCAAACAAAGTCTGTAAAGAAGATTTTATTAACTCTGTTTCAGAGATGAGAATGTTAAGGACCAGAAAGAACCAGACTTTGAACCCAGATCTTTGATTCTTGGGTCAACCTAATAGGGCTGTTGCATTAATATCAGTAGAGTTAGAAGCTATCATAGTATTAACTCCAGAGTTAGACTTAAATTTAAATTCTTGCTCTGAAATTTAAGACTGGATGATTGGGACAAATTACTTAATTTCTCTGGCCTTTAATTTTCTTACCAGTACAATGGGAACAGAGTGGTTTTGAGGCTTAGTGGAGATAATTCTCATGGAATACTGGCTGACTCAAGCTAAATACTAAGGAAGGTGTTACTATTATTCAAACTGGCTGAGAAAGTAGAGACAGAAAAGGAAATACAGCTATCAAGCTTAGCAACCCAGCTAGGAAGGGCTGACAAAGGTATTTTAGAGGTAAGAGGGCACATGCATAGTACCTCATAGGAATGACCTTTCTGTACCATCCTGTGAGGTGTGGGAAAGCTGAGATGGGAAGGAAATGAATCAGTGATGTTCTGAGATCCTCCTTTCTCCCTCCTTTGGTCCCCAAAGTTCCCCCTGGACTGTTCCTTCTTCTGCCTAGTATGTGTTTTGCTGGCTGAGATCTAATGTTTGGGTGCAATTTCAGGTGATAATGGCTTAAGAAGGTACCGCTCATAGGAGCATTTGACCTTTGCTAAGAGATTCAATTAACCCTCAGGACCTGAAGGAATTAATCTGTCACAGTGTAATTTAAGGCCCCGAGAGGGGTCCTGGGAATATGGTGCTGAGTAGGGCATGTTCCTTTGGTCAGCCAAGACAGATCACTTCCTTGTCTGTTTAAAGGACTGTCGTGAAGGTATCTAGGTAGCCAGGACCATCTCCAGTTTATTTTAGTATTGTCTAAAGTCTATGGTTGTCCACAGGTACACGATACATTCTCAAAATTATTTTGTTAAATGAAATTTAAAGAACATATTTAACTGGCACCTTTTACTTCTGTATAGCTATTCATGAATGCAGGACAACTTGGAACACAAAGTTTTTAAAAAGTAAAAAAAGAAAAATCATTGAAGTGCCATATAATATTTTGTAAGACTTTCAACTTTTTTTGCCTTCAAAATTAATTTACTCATTTAGCAAATGAATATTGTCTGCTCTAGGAAACTTCCGGTGGAAACTTGATACATTGAGGGCAATCAAGGATGACTAGGATTGTTCCCTTCATAATCTTTTTTGAAGTCATTTCATCTTTACTGTAGGCATGCTCTTAGCCAAGAGGATGCTTGCTCCTTTGGATGTATATGTCAAGGACTGCCCAGGTTTTAGCTCCAGACTCTTTTCCACTTATAGTCTATGGGGTCTTTGTATGGGTGCTTAAATTCTATGTATTAAATGTGATAGGAAATAAAAGAATCAACCACTGCCAGGTAACATTTAATTCTTGAGATTTCAGCCAATGCCTATGAAACATCTCTCTCACTTTCATGATGTAAGACCTTGTCTTGTGACTCCTGATAAACTTGAAGCTCTGATGCTAATATTAGCTCACCATCCATTACTCGGTTGATTTCCAAGGAATAGTGTGTGGAGAATGCCCTTGGTAGCTGTGTCAGCATATGTTGAGGCTAGCACCACACTTAAAGTGGAGGCAGAAAGAATCTTCTATGGTAGTAGGTCAGAGAATAGTAATTTGACATTTCTGACGGTTCATATGTAGAGTTTTCAATTTGGGGTCCAATTCGTTCCTGCTTATGGCTTCAATTTTTTAATCTTGGATAAGTTTGACAGTTTGAGGAAGCAGAGGCTCTGGAGACTGGCTGTTAGAGCTTTAAAATCTGAAAAAGGGAAAGAGAGGATGGCATAATGGCAGTCAGAGTAGCTGGCCATAGAATGAGGGTAGAGAAAGAGTTGGAAAGGCAGAGGAGACAAGAGGAGGGGAAATGATATCATGCATGAAAGCAGATGCCACTCTTCCTGGGCTCCTGCTGAGCCTTGTGGTTTATATCCTTTCTGCAGTATTGATGCTCGCTCATTTGAGATTTGTTTATGGTGGTTGAGCTTAAGTAGCTCTGCCCATACACTCTAAAGAAAAAGATCAAGTGAGAGGTATACTGCAGAGAAGAATGTATAAGAGATCAGCACATGGGCTGGAGAGACGGCTCAGCCATTAAAGGCTAGGCTCACAACCAAGAATATAAGAGATCAGCCCATGTTTTGGCTCATGTTCTGAGTCTTTCTTTGAACTGCTTTGTGAAATGTGGGCAGTAGCAGTAGACTTCCTGTGCTAAGCATTTGTGGATAGGATGAGACATACATAGACCTTAGACACATTCAGATATAGCTCTGTACCTGCTATCTGTTTGTTTTTGTTTTTTTTTAAATAGTTTGAGCCAAATGGCTTTACTGCTCCCATTCTTTAAATCATGACTTATTAGATGGAGATGATGACATTATACAATTTGTAGAATTGTTGGTATGGAGTAGCATCAGTCTACTTAAAATACTGGTGATGATTAGTTTGATGTGTCGACTTGTCTGAATGAAGGGGATCTTGGGTATTTGCGTACTCATTATTTCTGCATGTTTAACGGTGAATGTACGTCCAGATGAGACAGTCAATGGGACTAAATAAGGTGGATTGCTCTCACAACGTCCAGTTGCTGTAGATCTTGGTGGAATAGACAGGTAGAAGTAGAGAGGCTTCAGTCTCCATATATTTCAGTGGGAGTCAGGGTGTTAGCCTCCTGCTCTTGGATAGAAAGTATCACTACTGACATTTCTGGTTCTCAGATCTTTGGACTCAAACTGGAATTTACATGATTAGTGTGGTGATTTGTGTCAAAACAGGTTCCATAGGCCCTCTGGGATTGGCACTATTCAGAGGTGTGGCCTTGTTGGAGTAGGTGTGGCCTTGTTGGAGGAAGTGTATCACTGTGGGTAGGCTTTAAGGTCGTAGATACTCAAACCACAACCAATGTGGCATTCTTCCATCTTCCCCCCACCCCTCCCTACCACCCCATAGGCTTGTTCAAGCATACATGTCTATGGGGACCATACCTAAACATAGCATAATGCAAAATATGTTTAGTCCAACTTCCAAACTCCCCATAGTCTATAGCAGTCTCAACAGTGTTATAAGTTCAAAGTTGAAAGTCTCTTCTGAGATTTGTCCAGTCACTTAGCTGTAATTCCCAAAGCAAGACAGGGAACCAGCTTGGCAAACTCTAAATTCTGTATCTCCATGTCTGATGTCAAAGCTGTCCTCAGATCTCCGCTCTTTGTTTCATGCAACTAAGTTCTTTCTCCTGGGCTGGTTCCATTCCCAGTTAACAGCTTTTCTCAGCAGGTATCCTACGGCTCTGACTTCGCAAACATCTTGGGATCTCCAAGGCAACTTCAATGTTATAGTTTCTTTCCATTGTTTGGGATCCATCCACACATAATCTTTTGGGCTCCTCCAAAGGTCTTGGGTCACTTCTCCAGCTCTTCCCTCTGTAGCATTCTAGGCTCCTGTTGATTCCAGTCCACTGCTGCTGCTGTTTTTTGGTGATCATCCCATGGTACTGGCATCTCCAATACACTGGGGTTCACCAATAGTCTCTCATAGACTTTCTTCATGCTGCCAAATCTCACCCTCTTTGCATGACACTTTCAGTCTGAGACTGTTAAGTGCTACTGAGGCTGTACCTTCACCAATGGCCTTCCATGACCTCTCACAGTGCTGAGCCTCAGCTGCTCCTCAGGATCCCTTCATACCTTCAAACCCAGTACCACCTCGGCGACTCTTACACAGTACCAAGTCCAGCTGCAGCACAAGGTACAACCTTGGCGATCTCTGGAACACAGCTTCCTTTATGCTCTCAAAAAAATTACTTCCCAGAAGATTTTACCTCAGTGATGCTGGTCTCTTAATCCTTACTAGTTTCTTAGCTCCAACTAACCAGCATCAACTGTCCCAGTAGTCCCTTCTATTCTTGACTCTAAAGCCAGAACCACATGGCTAAAGATGCCAAATTCTGATGCTTACTGGGACTGGAACATGGACTCCCTTACTCTATTACCAGTTTTCTGTCTTCTAAACCCCTCACTGCCTAACCTTGACTGACCTGGAACTTGCTCCCTTGATTGACCCTGAACTCAGAGATCTGCATGTTCACAAATGCTAGGATTAAAGGTGTGTACCACCAATGCCTGTACTTAAGCTTTTCTTTATCTGAAACTTGCTCTGTTCCAGGCTGGTTTTGAACTCGGAGATCTGCTTGCTTTATCTGTTGGAATTAAAGGCGTGTACAACCATCCCTGGACCTAAATTTAACTGGGTGGGATCTTACCACAAAGTCCCACTCCCTTAACCTGATATCTTGTGGAACATAGAATTCAGCTCCATTTTACTTCTTGGTGCTCCTTTAGTACTTGAACCATATATTTTATATTTTTCCTTTCTAAGCTTGTTATGCTTGTTCAAAATGTTCTTCATGAGTCTTAACCAGAGAACAAACTTCCTTTGTCAATGTAATTAATACAAATTGCTTTACCTTAGCCACAGGTAGACTCCTTAGACAAGGGCAAAAAGTAGCCACATTCTTCACAAAAATAGCACAAGAACAGTCTCTCGGCCACATATTGAAATTCTTCTCCTCTGAAACCTCTAGAGCTAGGCTTCCACAATTCAAATCACCTCAGCAGCAAAGTCTTCCATATTCCTACTAGGATAGCCCTTTAAGCCCCACTTAAAGAGTTCCATTGCTTTCCAAATCCAAAGTCCCAAAATTCAAATTCTTCCAAACAAAAGCCTGGTCTGGCCTATCATAGCAATATCCCTGTTGCTGGTACCAACTTCTGTCTTAGGGTTTTATTGCTAGGAACAAACACCATGACCAAGGTAACTCTTATAAAGACAGCATTTAATTGGGGCTGGCTTACAGGTTCAGAAGTTCAGTCCATTATCATCAAGGTGGGAGCATGGCAGCATCCAGGCAGGCATGGTGCAGGGAGGTGTTGAGAGTTCTGCATCTTCATCTGAAGGCTGCTAGGAGAAGGTTGACTTCCAGGCAGCTAGGATAAGAGTCTTAAAGACCATGCCCACAGTGACATATCCACTCCAACAGGGCCACACCTACTCCAACAAGGCCACACCTCTTAATTGTGCCAGTCCCTGGGCCAAGCACATATAAACCATCACAACAATTATGGGCTAAACTTCTGAGACTATAAGCCAGCCCCAATTAAATGTTTTCCTTTATAATAGTTGCTGTGGTCATGGTGTCTCTTCACAGCTATAGAAATCCTAACTAAGACAATTTTCTCATTTTGAAAACTTTACACTTAGATGGAAAGACATTAAAGGCTTTCCTGGGTTTCTAGGATACAGAGGGCATATTGCAGGACTTTACAAATGCCATAATTATGCCAACTAACTCATAAGTCTGTTTTTAGGTTTATATAATACATGTGTCTCATTGATTCTAGTACGCTGGAGGACCCTGACTAATATACTTGGTAATCTATATAAATGATAAGTGATCATTGCAAAGTGGCCATTGTTTATATGAAGAGTCAAAGAAGAGGCATAAATAACTTAGTTTTACTTGAGCTGACTCTAATTCTGAATGCATTTGAGTTGATAAAATTTATGATCCCCAATATTTACATATTCTGTGGAGGTGTCATTTTGAGAGAAAATCCCATCTGACAATGATTTATTGACTGCCTATAATGTTATAAGCACTGTGCATACACAGGCCTGCATATTTTAATTGTCACAGAGAAGCAAGCAAGACCGATCTACATAAAACTAACTCAACAATCGACAAACTAACCAACCCATAGTAAGTAAGATGCATATCAAAATGGTGCATATGGAGAAATGGCTAACAGCACTTAAAAACTGGCATGAGTGATTTTAATTATGTTCATGAAATTAGAGTGGTATGGGGGACAACATTGCATAGAATTGAAGAAGTGTAGGCTGTTTATCCCAGACGTGAGTGTTTCAGCCTAGGTTTGGAGGTGCGAATAGGGCTGGTTTACTCAGTGAAGGGCCATCACACTGGTATGATGAGATTGCTTGGTGAGGAGGACTGGTGAGTTAAGTTTTTGAAACAAGTTCAGTCAAAGTCACCTGTGAAGGTAAACAAGTACAAAACCAAACGATGTCCCCGAAAGGACAGGGCAGCTCAGGAGAGCTAAACAGAGATTTAACAGCATTCAAGATCATGGCATTAGATGATTTTGAAGTTTGGCAAGGGACAGGATGAGAAGTCCAGCCTGGGAAAGTAGGAATTGACTTCTGACACGGAGCCTGGGCATTTCCCTCTTTTCTTGTCCCTGAAGCACAAGGGGTTACAGCTTCCTGGGTCTACTGCCTTCCCTGACACATCCTGGGCAGACTTAGCAGTACCTTTTTGTTGTTGTTGTTGGCATGGGAGGAGGGGAGAGGAGGCAGCTGGATTGTGTTACTAGGGATGCATAGAAGCCATGATCATTAGCTAGTCCAGGACCCATGAACTGGGCCATTATGGGAGCATGAGAGGAAGGCTGTTACCCAGTGAGTGAGCCCAGAGTACATTCTAGCAACTGCAGGTATGGGGTCAGAAGCAGCTCATTGAACTCTAGACATGCCTTGCCCAGGGAGTCAGCCATCCCATGTCCCATCCTTTGGTCCTTTGGTCGGCAGTGATTTGGAACTGGGTTAGGATGAGCCTTTCTTTCTTTTTGGCAGACAGTCAACAGTCGTCTCCTTTCCCCTGTTAAAAATGCCTGTAGAATAGGAACCCTGTTAGGGAAATTAGTTAGCAACTGCTGTACATGAATGTTTAGAAAATTAATATTACTCACATTATACACTATGGAAGCAGAATTTTAATGAAGCCGAGAAACTACAGGCACATTGACCCTTTCCCCTTATCAGAGAAATCTCAGAATGCCTAACTTTTCCTCGAGAAAACTTCTCATTTCTACTCGGCTTCTATTGGGCCATTAATGACAAAAATAGCACATTTACAACCCAAAGGAGCAAATATTTCAGAACATATTGTACTAAAATATGACACTGTCAGCCAAACCATTATCTACACTTATTTCTCATTATTAATTCGTAACAATTAGCTATTCTTTGTTGCACAGTAATGGGTTCTGCTATACTATAAAAAAATGCTTTAAAGTCGTAAATGTCAGACTTCGTCTGTGTTGATTCTGTTAGAGATGGTTGCTACGTGTCCTTCTCACTGTTGAGAAGGTTCCTGGAACCTGGAGTCCCCTACCAAAGTCAACACAATAGCCTCAGATGACTCTGGGAAGAAATAGGACTTTAAGTGGTGGGATCAGATATGTCATCTTAGATGCACAAGGGAGAAAGGCACAGAAGGAATCTGGGGTTGGGGGTGGGGGGTGGGATGGAAAGGACAGAGAGGAAATTTGATTGAAGAAGGCAGAGCACCGTGAGAGCAGGGGAAAAGAACAGTGCCTGTTGGGGAGTCCTCAGATGTATGAAGGAAAGGCGTAGGCAGTATCTTGCCAGGTGTAGAGCTGGGAGATGCCCCAAAGGCAAGAGGACATGTCAATTAAGGCAGCTCAAGAGGAGGAAGAGAAAAGGCATGCTTTTTCAGATAGGGAATCCATCTTTTATGTGATTTGTAAACCTCAATCCTTGCAAAATATGGTGTTGTCTAGTACTAGGGAACCAAAAATATGTCTTGTGAAAGGAATTCAGGGTAACAGCAGAGAGAGGTGAAAGGGGTGGGAGAAAGAGGAAAATGAAGAACAACTGACTGAACCAACTAAAGACTATACTTGGAGGGACCCATGGTTCCAACCGAATGGGTAGCAGAGGATGGCCTTGTTGGACATCAGTGAGAGGAGAGGCCCTTGGTCCTGAGAAGGCTTCTTGCCCCTGTGTAGGGGAATGCCAGAACAAGGAAGCAGGAGTGGGTGGGTTGGTGAGTAGGGGAAGGGAGGATGGGATAGGGAGTTTTCGGAGGGGCAATGAGGAAAGGGGATAACATTTGAAATGTAAATAAAGAAAATATCTAATAAAAATAAATTTTTAAAAAAGAACAATGAGCTAAAAAAATGACACATGGGGAGATTTGTTTAGCTTCCATAGAGATATTTGCCATGCTCCAAAGTGTTATAGTCTCCCATATCCATTACTTAAATGCACTACCAGCTACCCGGTGATAAAGTATGAGTGTGTGCACCCACATTCAGATGTCTGATGATGGGCATGATAGGTAAGCAGAGCTCTTTGTCTTTGCTATGACTGCTACTCATGTTGACTAAATAGCCTCTGTGTGTGGGTACTGGGTGATTTTAATTCTGAAGCTGGTAGTGTTCAATGAAGCTCATTAGCCATAGCATAGCAAGAACAGTTCTGAAGGACTGCTCTGGGTATGGCTCTAATGGGAAGACCATCTGAGTTCAGGCTTGGTGCTTGAATCAGCCCTAGGGATTATATTTGTGCATAAAGAAACTGTCAAGTGTTGCAAACTAGCCCTTCCTTCTTTAGCATCATCATCCAAAAACCTGATCAGTGATCTTCTCCTTTCAGATGATGTAGAAGCCTGGTAGAGGGAATCCATCTTCTTCAGAGAAGGAATTGTCTCCAATTCCACATGAACATGTTGGCTAAAGGTGTCAGCTATGTTGGGAGAGTACTGTGGTGGCATTGTGTACACACCTGTAATGTCTCAGCCACATGTGGAGACCTTATCTGAAAAGAATGTGAAGACAAAGACAATGATGAATGGGAAGACAAAGAAGAAGAGGCAAGATAGGAATTGCTGCCATGGGACAAACCTAGGGTAGGATTGCCACAAGGCCACAGGATTATATTGCTGTCCTAACAGAGTTAATTGGCCTCTCTAAGTCTGTTTCCTCAACTGTCCCTTGCGGGGAGAGAGGATGTCCAACGTCTACCTTACAACATTGTCAGGTTTAACAACAGTACTCTAGAAGTGCCTGCATGTCCTAGAAATCTGCAATTTATTTGGAAGCAAATTGAGAAGGTGGCTTGGTAGATGAATACCCATTGAGATGGATACGAGGCTAGACATGAAAATACAACTATAGCAAAATCATAGAACCCAGGTGGTGAGGATACATGTGCTCACTGCAAATCGTTAGACTTTCCTGTAAGTTTCCTAACTTTTGAAAACAACAGAAACAATTAAAGAGTAGTACTGAGCATATTAACAGCAAATAATAATAATTATAGAAAACCAGAAATGACTCATCTTCTATCACATTTCTCTTCCCTCACTTTACTGTGGGTCTAGTGATCTTGATGCTCCTAAAACACTTGCAGATGGGTCTCTCCTGCACTTATTCCTTCTGCTTCGCCTAACTCCCTTAGCTGGTATGCTGGGATCTCTCAGGTCTTTGTTTATATCCTGCTGTCTTGCCCCAGCACCACTGACCACCCATTTGCAATTGTAAACCTCAACCACTGGCATTCTCTGACCTGTCACTTAGCTCTATTTCCTCCTACTTACCAAAAACCTCCAATATATATGTATTGTCATCTCTCCTTACAAGGATGCAAAATCTACAAAGACAAGAGAATTTGATTTGGTTACTATTGCGTTCCCAATGGCAGTTTCAATATCTGTAACCTAATTAACTTCCCAATAGCAATTTACTGAAGCAGAGATGGAAATGAACTGTCTTGGCTGACCTCTAGCTACAGCTGGGATGAAGGCAGCTGTCCTAGCTGGGTTCCTGCAGAAGCAGATCTTGATAGACACATTCAAAGGGTAAAGGAGGAAAAATATTTCTTTAGTTTTCAATTTTTATAGGTTCCTTATTGGGCCAGATCCCAAGAGCAAAAGATAGACTAACAATGGAAAACAAACCCAAGTTTGTTGAGTACAGTTATCGGGTATCTAGGGAATAGGTTCTCAAAAGGTAGTTTCAGAATCTAGTTCATATGGCATCTTTAACAAAGAATAGTGTATCTTTAAAGGAAACACAAGACAAAGGAAAAATAAATTGTGTCCCTGTTGGAGGAGGAGGAGGAAGAGGAGAAGGAAGAGGAAGAGGAAGAGAAAAAGAAGAAGAAGGAAGAAGGAAGAAGGAAGAAGGGAGAAGGAAGAAGAAGAAGGAAGAAGGAAGAAGGAAGAAGAAGAAGAAGAAGAAGAAGAAGAAGAAGAAGAAGAAGAAGAAGAAGAAGAGGAGGAGGAGGAGGAGGAAGAGGAGGAGGAAAAGTGGTGTGTCTTATGATGAGGGTAGAACACCTGGACAATCTGCTCTGTGGAGGGGACTTCTGTGAGCTTCTAAATCAGGCTTGCTAGTTGAGGGCTTAACCTGAATATTGCTAGATTCTTGAGAAAGGTTTTAAAAAGTCTGAGGGTCTTTTATTTTAAGCTTATATCCAAGCTTAATCTTATTTCTTAGACACCAGATGCTCTACTAGTTAAACAATTCAGAGGTTGTTTAGTTTATAGAGGGAAAAAGTTTACTTATTATGCTAAATTTAAAATAGCATATTCTTTTTAGCAATGAGCCAACAAATATTAGTGTCACACATAAAATAGGAGCCATTGGCATAAAATGGTATCTATAGATCTCAAAGTGAATGTGCTGATGGAAAAAGAAATCTAGCATACTGGAGAGGTCCAAACCAGAACTATCTCATAAAGCCCCATGTTTCACTGATTGCTATTTATGATTAAAGCTAATAAGCTGGGCCAAAGAGAGAGAGATACAGTCCCTTATGGCAAAAGCAAACAAGCCAAAACACCATTCTGAGAAGCAAAAGCTTATGTGGAACTTAATAATAAAGTCACCAAACTAGAAGGAAACCCTAAGGACTTATGGCTGCCCTGGCATCTCTCCCAGAACCACATCTAATTTTTGTATATATAAAGTTAAACTGCTCAATTTAGTGACCTTCATTCAGGTAGTTGATACTGTGGGGATCTGGGAAATGATGTGGGGTACTGAGTGCACATCATTTGTGGGTTTTGATGGGTGTGGTTCATTAAGAGGAGTAGTTAAGATCTCACTTTGGGCAGATGGACAGACTAGCTCTTAGCCTCCTAAAATTAGTCCTCCTATTATTCACTCTGCTACAGGGGAGACAATGGCCTTGGTGATTTATTATTTGGCTATACAATGGGATTTGTAATATCTCACCCTCCATCCCTGGCACCCACCCTTTTAACATTTCCTGATATAAGAATTAAATGGAATAAGATATGAAAAGTGCTTTTTAATACTTATGATTAGTGCCTAATAAGTCATATCAATTGATGAGGGATAGTCATTCATTTTTTTCAGCAAATGTCTATTTAGCATCAACCATGGCTAGGAATAAGCCATTTTTGTTGGGGTTTGTCACTGAGCAAGACAGGCAAAAATAATAAAGGTATTGATAACTGCCCTTAAGGTGTTGATAGTCTAATGGGAAAGGTGTAGCTAGAAAACAGCATTTGATACAGCAGATATGTAAGTTGCAATAATGATTAAAACTGATAAATGTTGTAGAAGAAGAAAAATGGAATGAGAAGTGCCAGGAGGATAATACTTGTGATTTGATTTATGGCAAAAAGGTGGACTTAACAATGAAGAGGGCATGGGCAGTGGATTCCAGGTAGAGGAAAGAGTCAGAGCAGAAGTCCCAATGACTCTACCTGATACAGAATTCCCAGTAACTTTGCCTGATACAAGAATAATAGTAAGAGAATTAGTTGGACTTTGTGAAGTAAGCAAATGTCAGCAGGCAGGAGGAGGGACAGGAAATTAGAGAGGGAACTGTTGGGGTGAGAGAAACAATTTGATGTTGTGGATCCCAGTGCATTACTGTGAAGACTTTGGTTCTCTGGTGAGAAAAATGACAAGTCACTCTGAGGTTTTGATGCCAAGCAACTTGACCTGTTGCCCACTTGAAAAGACTACTTTAGCTAGTCTATTGAGAATGGACTCTGGAGAGGAGATAGATGCAAGAGATCTGTACGATGGTGATGGAGAATCACTGAGGTAAGGGACACTGAGTGACCTGGCTTGATTCATGGGGCAGGGCTTGGGGGAAGTTGTTTTATGATAGGTGCTGGGAAGTGGTTGGTCATATTTCAAAAAGGAGCCTATGGAGGTTTCCTCAGAGGTGGATGTGGAGCTTCTTAGAAAACTATTAGCTAGTTTTCTGCCTTGAAAATCTGAAAGTCTGGAATTGTCACCAAATGAGGAGAGATGATGTCTTTGCTGGGCTTTACTGCTGTGAACAGACAGCATGACAAAGTTAACTCTTATAAGGACAACATTTAGTTGGGGCTGGCTTACAGGTTCAGAGGTTCAGAACATTATCATCAATGTGGGAGCATGGCAGTATCCAGGCAGACATGGTACTATAGGATCTGAGAGTTCTACCTCTTCATTTAAAGGATGCTAGAAGACTGGCTTTCATGTGGTTAGGAGGAAGGTCTCATTGCCCATGCCCACAGTGATACACTTCCTTCCACAAGACCACACCTACTCCAACAAAGCCATATCTCCTAATAGTGCCACTTCCTGGGTCAAGCGTATTCAAATCACCACAGATGAGCTGAAGCAGACAATTGGTATTTTGGCAACAATGGATGTGTTCACATAGAGATATCTGTTAGACAACCAAGCAAGGTTGAGAATTTATCAGGAAGTCTGCGATGGAGATGTATGTTTGGGAGCTGTGGAGTCATAGAGGTTATTTCAAGACTCCCATAGGCTGGACTCATTAAAGGGGTGAGTGATGTAAGGTGGAGGGCTAAGGACATCTCCCTCTCCAAAAGAACATGGAGAACAAGACAAAGAAACCAGAACAAGAAAGGAAGGTGAAAATTCAGGAGTGGAATCCTGGGTGATAATGAAGACCATGCCTGGAGGAGAATGCTGTGGTTATAGGCCTAGTGAGGTGAGGATAGAGATATGACCAACATGCTGAGCAGAGCAAAGTGGGCAAGTATGAGATGAAATCTGATTGGCATGGGCCATGGGGAGAAACCAAAATCAGTGAGCACAAACAAAAGACTCAAGGGGTTTGATTTTGAAGAGGAAGAGAAACAGGGGGATGGAGATATAGCTTAGTGGGAAAAGTTCTTGCTTTATAAACACAGGGACCTGAGCTCAGTCCCTAGAACCTATGTAAAGAAGCCAAGTATACAATGTGTATATTTTCATCTCTAATTGGACTCTGTGAGTTATATAAAAGTAAGAGCAAACACATTGAAGTTGGAAGGGAGAGATTGGGGAGGGTGGTATCCAGGGAGGAGTTAGAGTGGAGTGTGTGGGGTGAATATGATTAAAACAGACTTCATGCATATATGAAATTCTCCAAGAGGAAATAAAATATTATGTTAAGAAATCTAGGTGTGTAATGCACTCTTGCAATTCCAGCCCTGGGTAGGCAGAGTCAGCTGGGGCTCTCTGGCAAACCCGCCTAGATGAATCAGTGAGCTTCTGGCCACCGAGAGCTACTGTCTCAAAAGTAAAATAAAAAAGTAGTCAGTACCCAAGGAGCAATAGCTAAGGCTGCTCTCGGGCTTGCACATAGCACCTACACATATGTGCACATACTCACATGTAAACATTCCTCTCTGCCCCCACACAATGAGGGGTGAGAGAAGAAAAGGGGCAAAAATGGGTGTTAGGTGGAGGGAAAGATAAAATTCTTTCTCTCCAAAAAGAATACCCTTCTCATATAATGAGAATAGCCCAGTTGAGCATAAGCTCAGATGATGCTACAGCAGACCTGTTTCTGAATGGTCCATGAAACCATTCCACCCCTGTTTTGGCCACATCTGGAATTAACTAAAATCAAAAAAAAAAAAAAAATGCAGAGCATACCTGTAAAAGAGCTTTGTTTAATTTGAAGTAGGTTGATCCACTTCTAATCTGGACCTTTGAGATAGGAAGGCACAGCCTTTGATTTGGATCTTGAGGCAGGAAGACACACCTTTAATCTGGGTCATACCTTCTGATGGAAGAGTATATGTGGACATGGGCCACATCTTTTGCTGGAAGCCCATATAAGAACATGGAAGAAGGAAGCGTTTGCTCTTCGCCTCCTTGCCTTTCACCTTGCTAGCAAGTCTATTCCTTCACTGGTATTAGAGCCTACTTTTTAGGGATTCCAATGTCTACTGAAGACAAGATGAGACATCTAGCCTTGTAGACTGAGCAACTACTGGGTTCTTGGACTCTCTGTTCACACCCAGACATTGTTGTAAGTCATTCTAATATATGTATGCGTATGTGTTTTCTCTCTATATTCTAGAATTATATATATTCTATTCTTTTTATATACTATTATATTCTATATATACATATAGAATATTATATATCCAGAATATATGTATTATGTATATATATATATATATATATATATATATATATATATATATATATGCAACTCTCCAATCTCCCTAGAAGCTTGGTGGTTTTCCGATGATCTCCATTGAATCATTAAAATTGGAGTGTGGTCTGTGACATGCTTTCTTAGTGTAAAGTACGGCATAGATCTCCATGCCAGCACATTAAACATCTCCCTTTTCAGTGACCACAGGATGGATTGATACACTCATTTATTCGTTTTTCTTTTGATGGAAATCAAGGTGAACCACACATTTTGATGTGTTTGATGTGTTTGATGTGATTACAAACGATGCCACAACAAACAGTCTTTTGTTCCTGTGCATTCATATTTATATATGTAGGAGTCTAGGATGTATTTATTTGTATCTGTATAAATACTTCTATACCTAGGAGTCTAGAAACAGAGAAGCTGAGTAGAAAGGAAGATTAATTTATAGGCTCAATAATTTGGCTAGCTGGATCCCCAGTGCTGGTACCTTTGTAGCCACTCACTGACAGGGCATCACAGGGAATGTATGTCCCCATGGACATGAAGTATGTTATTGTTCTATGAACCTTAAAAAAATAATTATTCTTATTTTTGAGATTATAGTTAAATTACATGATTTCCCCTTCCCAAACCTACCAATATAAACTTCCTTGCTCTCTTTCAAATTCATGGCCTCTTTTATTTATGAATTGTTATCACATGCATATATGTGTATCTATGACACATTCCCTTAAATGCATAGATACAACTTGCTCAGTCTGTAAAATGTTACTTGTATGTATGTTTTCAGGACTTACCATTTGGTATTGGATAATCAGTTGGGTTGCCCTTCCATGGGGAAGACCATTTCTTCTGCTCAGGTCTCCAAAATTTCTGTCTCTATTTTTCTTGCATGACAGATCATGATAGGATTACTTTAAAAATCACTGTTGGCAAAGTTGCCTGGTATATCTGGGTCTTTATGCTCGTTTGGATTCATTACCAGTTACTAAACATTAGCAAACTTTGGAGACAGTACTAAAATGAAGTAGTGAGGTGTTGTGTCTCCTAGAAGGGCTGATGGCATTCTGGTGACAAAGCTGCAAAGTGTCAACAGCATTACTTAAAGGTCACCAGATGCGGGATTAAATTGTCACTAATCTATTTTTCATGCCAATGTGAAATTGATAATTCAAGGGAAGCAGGTTTTCTTATCAGTGAATGTCACAGTGTTCAATAATTATTGTATTTATTATTTCTCCATTCAAAATTAAAATTCTGATTGGTGAGGAAGCCATTTATGAGTCTGGGGAGAGCTTCTGACATTTAATATAATCCCCCAATAAGTCAGATGGGGAGTTGTTTTGTTGAAAGCTGCGGACAAAGTGCTATTAAACTAAATGCGAGGAAGACATTATTTTGTAAATAACTATGGTGATTAAAGCTTTGTTTCACATCATTAAAAATGTGTTACCCCATCTCCATTACTTCTCATTAACAGGGTTCAGCAAGAGAGGCCTCAGTTCACAGCAACACAGAAAAGAAAAGTTTCTACGTTTAGAGGCAAACTTAAATTATTCCAGAAATCTGCTCAATACATCATAGAAGGCTGAGGTAAGTCTGCTTGCTGGTTCTTTAAGAGTGTCATTATTTCCTTAGCAGTTACAGGCTTCTGGAAGTTTCTAATAGAATTTGCTCTATGATTTATGTAAATCCACTTCAGCATTGTCCTGTCCTTGTACCAGCGAGGTCTTATTGACCAAGTGAGAAGTTTAAAAAGTCAGTACGGTCTCATTCAGGCAACATGACTTCTGCCAAGCATCCAGCCCCCAACTGGGTCAGCATTATTGCTCATACAATTAGTGATGGCTGCCCGGGATGAACTCCCTGCAGAAGCCACTCTCCCAAGTCCGTCCATTTCCTCTTGCCCAGCATGCGTGCCTGGCTCATTTCAGCTTTCATTAGCCTCTGCAGCTTCTGGCCATAAAGGTGTGGCTCACCTAATCCCATACATTCTGTGGAGCAAAATAAAACACCCCTGCAACCAGAGAGTCCCAGGCTCTTGCCAGTAAAGAATTTGATTAGAGGCTGAAAATCTTGGTTTCTGTATCAGGAGGCAGTCATCGCTAATCTGATGTTCTGTGTAATGAAGTTTCTTTTTGTGAAAAGGGTCAGAATCTACTCTAGTCTCTGTACACATGCTTCAGTCTAGTTCATGAAGTCTGGTTAGGGCTCAGTTGGGACTGAGAGTATAGCTGTAGGCCTGGTTGTGCACTGTGAGACTGTGAAAGGAACTGGTTTGGACTAGAAGGCAATAGACATCACCTGAGTTCAATCATACCTTCGGTGTTTACTGTAGACAAGTGTCTCACATAGTATCTCAAGTAAAAATTGTTCCAGAACAACTATATACAGTGTTTAAGATTCTTTTTCTTATGACCCTGTGCCAACCTCCTGCAGTAAAGGTTGTCATGCAGGAAGGGCAAAGGGACTCCCAATGCCTAGGCACTCTGACCAGAAAAAGAATTTGTGTATCTGTAATGCCAGCTAAGGGCATTATGAATCACAATTCTGGCCTTCAGATGCTTGCTTTCAGGGCTTTGGAAGGTACAGTACTATTGTGATCAATTCAACCTAGTAACCCTCATACCCATCCAGGGCATAGGATCTGAGACAGGTAGTTTCCAAAAGGAAATTGTTGTGTTGTATATAGAAATGAGAGGTATGGTTCAGGATTGTTCAAATGAATAGATTCTTACTCCAGTGTATAACCAAGCCATCGCCTGGACTCCTCAGAGCATAAGTAAACACAGCAGTATTGTGATGCCTGCTTTCATAGGTATAGACAACAATGAGATGTAAAATGTATCTGGTTTGTATTACCTACTGCTACATCACTGTGCCTACATATCTGACAAAAGCAATTAATGCAGGAAAGATTTCTTTTGACTCAAATTTCAGTTGCTATGTGTGTGGAAGGCACGGGAAGAAGTTCAGTTTACCACAGGAATGAATGGCAGGGACTGTTTACATCATAGTGAACCATAATGCTGAGTGAGGACCAAGGGGCCCAGACTATGACCTTTAAAGGCCCATTCACAGCGAGCTACTTCAGGCAGCCAGGCCTTACCTTCTAAAAGTTCCTTGACCTTCCAACACAACACCCCCACTGGCAAACGAGCATAAAACGTGAACCTATAGATTAAACATTTTAGATCAAACCACAACCCAGTTTATATAGCCCATCTGAAAAAGCTAATTAGCAGAGGGATTAAGAAATAGTCTCCTGAGTCCAGCCCTTCTGGGAACAACCTCCATCTTGCTGACAGAGTCAACTGAGTTCATGTTACCAGACTCTGGGATCAACTTCTGGCCTGCTTCTGGTGTTTCATGCCTGCCTGTTAACCAAGTAAAGTATGTAAAGAGGGAAGTTACTGTCATCCATTGTCTAAACTGATACACATACATAAATGTGTTACTTGTCATGACTTAATTGACTATACATAGGTTGCTCACTCCTTTGTTCCCTTATCTTTCTAAATTCTTGACCAGAGTTCAGGAGGGGATCTGATTGCAAAAATTGAATCAACAACTCTGAAACCAGGTGACCTGGATAAGGCCCAGTCACCAACCTTAACTTCCTTGCTTGACTCCTGTGTCAAAATATAATTAGTCAATGCAATAGCCCACCCCTCTCCCCCTTACTTATGTTCCCATCCTATAAAAATGTTATACTATTTCCCTTCAGATGCATGGTTCAGATACGAACTGGTCTCACTTCCCTGAGAGTACAGAAAATAAAGCTTTGTGTTTTAGGGTGTTGTCCCTAAAGTGAGTGTTCTCAGCTTTCACTCCAAACCTCAACAGCAGGAGAAATAAAAATAAAGTTACACATACACACACACACACACACACACACACACACACACACACACACACACATCCACCCCACAATAAACAGTTGAGAGCCCTGTTAGACTTTGCATCAATCACTATGGCAAAAAACATCTTACAGACAACTTGAGCAGGGGAAGAGTTGATTTGTCTTATGGTTTTAGAAGTTTTAGGCCACTGGACTTGAAATAAAAAGTTGATAATAAATGAGGGGTTACAGTCAAAAGAAATTGTTATTATATTTTTCCTTTAAAAAGGTGCCTGCTGTGTAGGAAATAGTCCTTAGAGACAGAGTAGAATCTCACAGGAACATGTGCCTGGTTGAACATGGGCTACCTCCTGGAAATCATTAGGGGGAGCAGGAGGAAATAGGGTTGATAAATCAATACGTTAATAAACACAGACCAGGACTTGTGTTCTCCCAACTCCCTCTCTCTCCTAGTCCCCAGCTAACCCTTTATTTTAAGACTATAAGATACTTCTGGCTAGAGTTGAGTCTTGAAATTAGTTCAGAGGACCAGTCACTCTATGAAGTTTAGACGAAGCATTCTTTGTAGGTGAGAGATGCTTGGGTCTGTTGTGGAGAATTTTAAAAATGACAAAGTTCGTCACTTGAAAGGTTGGTAAAAATATACTTCTAAACTCTGGCCTTAGAGTTCAAGACCCCAGACCGTCAGACTGTGAGAAAAGCCGACAGAGTTAAGTATGAAAGTAGAAAATGTCCTGTGAGCCACTTTCAGACATTTGTCTTGGAATCCTACTGGACAGTTATTCTTTTTAATTTAAAAAAATTCAGTCTTGTGAGTATCTCTCACTAACAGAAGGACTGTTCATCCAGCACAAAGTCCCAGGCTCAGTGCTCAATATCAAAGAATAAATGAATAAATAAACAAGGGATATAAAATTAGTTGTCTTACTCTTAGTACTAAGAGGTCTTAATATTTTTATCTAATAGAACAAGCCTCAGCCTAAGAATGACAACACTGATAAGTGTTGTGGCTCATCCCCCAGGCAGGAGGTTTGCCATGAATTTTGGGATAGCTTGGGATTTATGGTAAGCCACAGGGCAGTCTAAGATACCATGTGAATCGTCTTAAAAAGAATGAAAACACTAATAAAATAACTGCAACTTGATGAACATATCATGAATGTATTATCTTCTTATTTGGTTACAATAGCATCACTTTGTTGTAGGCAATGTGGTTTTTGTCCCTTTTATAGAAGAGAATATCGAAGTCTGGAAATGTTAATGCTAAGGCCGGACAGTACCAAAAGTCCAAAAGTCACGATTTGAACCTGTGCTCATCCTGAATACTGAGACCCACTCCAGATCAGCAGTACTGGGAATTTTCCTACTGACATCTTTGAAGGCTTAACCTCGCCAAAACTTTAAAGACAACTGCTTATTTTCAACCTTCTTTAGGACGTCTCTCAGTTTTCCTGAGGTGATCCAGGGATAAGCAAGGTAACCAGCTGCATTCCGCTACCCATTCTCTTCCCCACAAAAACCTCTCACCTTTTCTCTGTCCTCTGCTGGGCACAGCAGAGCCAACCTGAGAGAGAAAATAGGAAGACAGTGGGATCCTTTATCACCTCCTCACCACCCTCAAGGACCAGGAAAGTGGTTATGCCCTGCTGGGTCAGACCCACAGGCCCTGGATTTCTGTTTTTCTATGTTAATTAGAAGTAGAATCTTAAGAGCCAATTTTGACTAAGAACTCCATGTCCAATTTTCTCCTGGCCTTGATTGTGAGTGGCCTGATCAATATTAAATCTAATTTACAACGATGGCCCCTGTGAAGCTGAGAAATGTTATGTCAACATCCCATAATGACTTGGGCTTCCCGAGCACACTTGTTATCCGTGGCCACATCTGCCACCAGTGCTGTCTCAACTGTCCCTGCCTTTCACACCACATCTGTGACAACGCCCCCACAGGTTCTCCTGTCTCTCTTCCATCTGCAGAAGCCGCACCATGTCAGTCCTAGTTGTCTCACTGCTGGCTGATGAACTCCTAAAAAGAAGAACACAATTAATTTTTTTCCCTCTTTCACAGCTGATGAACCAAAGAGAGAAATAATTGCTACTCGGTTTTAATAATGGCAAATTTTATGAAATTTCCATAAAGACAATTCGGAGAGGAGTTTGGGGAGTCTTTCTCCACAGGGGGCCCAACTGGTTTGCATTGTTTCATAATGTTTATGTTATTATATTTCCATGCCATTTACATCCTATTGTCTCCGGGCAAGTTCTTGCGACTCATTTGCGAGGCAATGAATAAAAGAGTTGTAAGGAAACCAGGCTCCAATCTTGGAGTCTTCCCTATTGGGGGGATGTGGCTCACTGAAGAGAGAGAGGCTCCAAGGTTCCAGAGAGTTTGTTGAGAGCTGGGAGGTAGCTATTAGTCATGTAATCCTCTTGCTTCAAATATCTTTGGCCTCTGTTGTTTATGAGAAAAAGTCAAAACTCCTCAGTTCGTACTTACCGGCTTGGCACAGAGCATGCCCATTGCTTGCTGAAGCTAACCAGCCTTTCCCAGTTCCTTGTTATACATACTTCTGCATCATAGGAACTGGACATGTGTTGTCCTCTCAACCTGAAGATAGTCCCCTCTCTCTCTTCCCCAGGTAAGGATTCCTCCTCTTCCATGGGTCCTTTCCTGAAGGCTTCCTCATCAGGTCAAATCTTCCCTTTGTAGGTTCCATTGTGTGTTAGTCAGACTTTCTATCAAATTCTTGTGATAGTTTAAGTGAAGAGGTATTTCTTTTGGTTTCTAAATTTTTAGTTCATGGTCAAGTGGATCTATTGCTTTGGGTTTTCTATGAGGCACAACATGGTGGTGGGAAAATGTCCTAGGGCCTAGCAACTTAGTTCATGGTAGGCTGGAAGCAAAGAAAGGAAACACAAGGAGCCAGGGCCAAGGGATACCCTTCAAAGATGTTCCTAGTGACCCACAGCCCCCAAGACACTGTGCCTTCGATAATTTACCAACTCCAAATAGGCCATTCAAATTTGACCGTGAGTTAGGTTGACTCTCTTAAGGTCTGTTTGCTTGTGGAAACACTTTCATAGGTACACCAGAGGCATAGCTTTCAAACCTCCTGGTGTCTTTTAGTCCAATCAGATGGATGCTCAAGATCAACTGCTATTACCACTTCCCTGACTCAATTGCTTATTAATATTTATCCATGCAATTATGTGATGAATATCTTTGCTTTTGCTAAAATGTAAACACAATCAGATCAGGAGCCTTGTCTGTTTTAGATCACCTATTTACCTCCTTCTGAAGAGCAGAACCTGAAGCCAAGTGTCTTAGGGTTTCTATTGCACTGAAGACACATCAGGGCCATGCAGGCAGACATGGTACTGGAGAGGTAGCTGAGAGTTCTACATCTGGGTCTACACTGAGCCACTAGGCCTAGCTTGAGATTCTGAACAAGGCCACACCTCCTCCAACAAGGCCACACCTCCACATAGTACCAGTCTCTATGAGCCTATGGGGTCATTTTCATGCAAACCACTACACCAAGCATGATGCCATGATGGATTATCATGTCATTCCTGCTGAAAGAAGCTACTCTTTCTGTACCTCTGGGTTTGCTGCTATGATAAAGGAGAATGTGGCAGAAAGCTCAAAACTTTGGTTTACTTCTTTCTGGGCTAAAGGTTCTCAACAGACCTAGGAATATGAGCTCCCTTTCTATCACTCAATATATGTTTGTTAGATGTCAGCTACACTTTTGGCATTGTTTCAGGTCTTCAGACATAATAGTGAGTCTGGACAGGAGAGATCCCTGCCCTCATGAAGTTAATATTGTAAGGGGCAAAAGGCAATTGAACATGGTGAAAAGTACGTTTTGGGGATGTTATATAGTGATAGCTACTGTGGAGGAAAAATAAAGGATGGGGAAGGAAGAGCTGAGGGATGGATATTGTGGTGAGGGAGGAATTCACTGGGGTGGTAGTAGCATTGTTAGGTAATTTCAATGGCATGTGACCATCATAGCATATGCATACACAAAACCTAGACAGTATAGTTTAGTTACTCATCTCCTCTTTATATAGTTTCAACACTGGTATGTGTGAGATGTGTGGAGCCCTGTGCTGTACTAGAGCATAGAGTTTTATATAAGCTTTCTTTTCAAACAGGAATAAACTTCAAAACCAATGATCAAAACTACAGTATAACAAAAATTCATATACTGTGACATATTTTTCTATTATCACTATTGGCATTATGTACTATATATATAATCCTATGCATGTACTATTTTTTTGTTTGTATGTTTGTGTTGTGTATTCAATAGATGTTTACATGTGTGTACATACATACATGTGGAGGCTAGAGACTGATGTAGGGTGTCTTCTTTGTTGCTTTCTACCTTATACTTTTTAGAACAGAGTTTTTCACTGACCTTAGAGCTCATTGATTCATCTAGGCTGGTAGTCATTGAGCTCCAGGGATTTGCCTGTCTCTGCTCCTGTAGCATTGGGATTACAGGCATGTTCTGACTTGTCAGGTTCTTTATATGAGTACCAGGGATCTGAACCCAGGTCCCATGCTCATGGAGCAAACACTTTGCTAAATAAGTCATCTCCCCAGACCTATTTTTTATAGTACTGCCCATTTAGTATGTCTGTTTACCTCAGTGTCACCACAGGTACATGGGTAATGCAGAGGTAAGAGGTCACAAAGTGATAAGGATTTTTCATCTCTGTTACATTCATATGGGATCACCAACATATACATAGCCTGTTTTTGTTCTGTACGTTGTCATGTAGAGCACAAGTCTATTTAAGTAAAGATCTTAGTAGAATGGGGTAAGTTAAGCTCAATGACTATCTGGGAAAAGAATACCGGTCAAGTATAAAGGCTCTGTTGCCAAAGCACACATATACAAGTAGGGCCTAGTAAAAAAAATCCTTATGACACTGGGGAACTGGTCCTGGAAGGAAGGTATCTTTGGCTTTGCCCCTTCTCTTCGCTTTGTGCTTCCTGACTGCGGGTGAGCGTTTTTGTTTTGCTGTGTGCTCCTCAGTCTGATATGCTTCCAACACCCTGGGCTCAAGCATGAAGAATGAAGGCAACTGATGATGAGCGGAACCTCCAAAATGGTGTGCACAAGATTCTCCCTACAATCTCAGGTATTTTCTTATAACAATGGAAAGCTTACTAGAACCAGCCACTCTCTGCTTTCCTCCAGTTGAGTCAAGTTTTCACCTTTTTATCAGTATAGGATGAGTTCATTATGGTCTCAGGTGACAACTTTTTTCCCGAGGTGGGAAAAAACCCAAGCAATCCACTCCTAGAGTAAACATCTCCACTCCTAGAGCAGCTATAGAGATGACACTGTTCAAGATAGTCAGAATTTTGCCACACACTGGCTCTCAATGTTTGGATGAGTCACCCAATATTAATAGTAATTAACTGCCACTGACGAAAGAATATTTAATGTAATAGGAAACTGTGTTTGGTTATTGAAATACATTTTCTTAATTCTCCTGGCATGGCTAATGGCAATTATCATTTTTCAGGTGATCATACTCTTCAGAGTTTGGAGCAATTACATATCCCACGCAAAGAGGACTTCACTGCTGTGGCTTCATGTCTATACTCTTGATATCATTCCTACTGAGATACCCATCTAAGCCTATGCATTAGAAACAAACAAGATTTCACAAGGTGAGATGGTAGTAGGGTCTTGGGTATCCAATAGGTAAAACAAAAAATGGGCTAATGGTTCTTAGAGGGAAGGAGAAGGACCAAGAAGGAAGTTAGTGAGGATTCTGTGCCCAGGGTGTAGGTAATGGTGAGAACCCAGAGACTAGGAGCTGGGCATCTCACAAACATGACAATGGGTAAAGATAGGAGTGGGACTTGAATCTTTCTTTTGTTAGTTAAATTACAATTTTTTACTTATTCACTTTACAGCCTGTTCACTGCTCCCTTCCAGGTCACCCCCTCCCACTACCCTTCCTCCATCCCATCTCTTTATCTCCTCTGAGTAGCTGGGGACCCCTCTCCCAGGTATTCCCCCACCTGGCACTTCAATTCTCTTCCAGGTTAGGCACTTCCTGTCCCCCTGAGGTTAGAGTAGGCAGCTCAGCCAGAACGTATCCCACTTATAGGCAACAGCTTTTGGGATAGCTCCCACTCCAGTTGTTAGGGACCCACATGAAGACCAAGCTGTACATCTGCTACATATGTGCAAAGAGGCATAGGTCCAGCCCATGTATGTTCTTTGGTTGGCGATTCCGACTCTGAGAGCCCCAAGGATCCAGATTAGTTGACTCTGTTGGTCTTCCAATGGAATTCCTTCTGGACCTGCAGTCCTTCCTTCTATTCTTCCATAAGAGTCCCCAAGCTCCATCTACTGTTTGGCTATAAGACTTGAATTTTATTAGGCTATGGGTGCTGAAGAGATCATGATGCACTTAACATATCAGTTTAAAATAAAAACAAGAGAAATATTTTTAAGGGTAAAGAAGTTGATTGGAGTTCTCTTTATCTTGTGCTTGAAAATACAAGAAAAAAAAACCCATACCTAATAATCAGCTGCAATGGGGTACAATTTCTGACTTACAAGAACCACAAATAAGCAGATGGTGATGGGAAGATACTTTTGGGAATCAAGCTTTTAAATGTACACACTTTTTCATCGAAACCACCACATCCCACTACATGTCTCCCGTAGGCTTGTGACCACCATATCATAATTCAAAGTGCATTTACTCTAACTTCAGAAGTCTCATAGTCTTTTAGTCTAAATACTTTTTAAATGTCCAATATTCACAATGTCTTCTGAGACTCAAGACAGCTTCTTAATTGTAATTCCCTGTAAAATTAAAAAAGCAATTACATACTTCCAACACACAATGGCACAGAATATACATTACTATTCCAAAGGGAGGAATCAGTATTGTGAGGATATACTGAACCAAAGTAAAACCAAAAACCAGCAGGGCAAACTTCAAATCTTGTAGCTCCATGTCCAATGCAGGAGGGCTGAGATGGCTCTTCCTATTCAGCTTTGCTGCCCATATCACACTTCTGTCTTTTGGGTTGATCCCACTTCCCATGCACAACCCTTGATAGATATCCTACAGCTCTGGTGCTTCTAACATCTAGGAGTCTCCAATGAAATTCAGGCCTAACTTTTACAGCTCCGTAGGATGGCCTCTGGCTCTCTCAGGGCGTTCATGCAGGGACTATCCTGCCACATGTTGCCTGGCAACTGCAACTCTACTTAACAACCAGGGGAGATTCCACAACCCCTTTACTGGTGCATCCTTCATGACTCTCAAGCCAGAATCTTTGGGATAACACTAACAAGTTTGACTGCCTGCTTGGAATGGAGCCTGGCCCCTTGCCCTTGAACCCCATTTCTTTTTTCACACACACACACACACACACACACACACACACACACACACGCACACATATATGCATACATACATAAATATATATGATTTATATTTATATATGATATATAATTATATATTATATGGTACATAATGTGATTATATGATTATATAGATTATATGATATATATTTATATATTAGTATTTATTTTAAAGTATTTTTATTGGATATTTTCTTTATTTATGTTTCAAATGTTTTGAACCCCATTTCTGCCACTTTCATTTGTTGTTTTACAGGAGCATAAAATTTCTTAGGTCTTTTCCTTTCAGAGTTTGGGTGTTTATCTGTGTGACATTCTGCCTTGATGGCAGTGTTTCCTTGATTCCACTTTGGATCTGGGCTCTCTTTAATCTCCTTATCACTTTCAACACATGACCTATATGCCTGTTGCCAAGGCAACAGCCACCATGTTCCCAGAGTTCACTGGGCTCACCTTTACCTGTGACCACTTCACCATCTATACATATGGACATATGGGAGTAGCCTCTCTCTCTCTCTCTCTCTCTCCCCCTCTTTCCTTCCACTGCCACCTCTGTCCCTCCCCTCCTCAATAAACCCCACGTTAAACTGTTTGGCCTGGTGTGGTCTCTCTGCTGCTGCTGCAGCCCTTCGCCAACCCTGTCGCTGCCACTTCAGTCGTCTGTCGGTCATAACAAGAATGATTACCAATAATCACATGACAGAGTCAATATGAGGCTGTCTTGAAATCCTTTCTATCAAAGAAATAAGTCCATTACTTTTAACTTAGCCTCAGGCAAGTTCTTAGGAGAGGGTCAGAAAATAGTTACATTTTTTTTTTTTTGGTTTTTTGAGACAGGGTTTCTCTGTGTAGCCCTGGCTGTCTTGTAGACCAGGCTGGCCTTGAACTCAGAAATCCGCCTGCCTCTGCCTCCCAAGTGCTGGGATTAAAGGCGTGCGCCACCACCACCGCCCAATAGTTACATTTTTTGCCAAAATATCACAAGAACGGTCTCTGACCCAGTTGCTGTTGAAGCCCTTGCTTTAACACCTTTGACACCTTTTAAGCTGGACCTCCACAATTCACATTGTTCTCAGCATTACTGTCTTCTAAGCACCTACGTGTGAAAAAAAAAGCCCCCCCCATATGCTCATAGATTTGAATGCTTGATCACCAGGGAGTAGCACTATTTGAAAGTATTAGGAGGAGTGGCTTTATTGGAGAAAATGTCACTGGGGATTGGCTTTGAGGTTTCAAGGGCCCAAGCAAAGCCCAGTGTCTTTCTCTTCCTGCTGCCTGTAGATCAGAAATAAAACTCTCAGCTACTTCTCTAGTACCATGTCTGCCTGCATTCTGCCACGCTTCCTGCCATGATGACCACGAACTAAAGCCTCTGAAACTACAAGCCAGCCCCAATTAAATGTTGTCCTTCATAAGAGTTGCCAGAGTCATGGTGTCTCTTCGCAGCAATCAAACACTGATAAGACAGCTTGTTAATTACTGTTTACAGTGTTCAATAGCTTTCATACTCCAAAGTTCCAGGATCTTTCACATTCCTCCAAAAAAAAAAAAAAAAAAAACCAAAAAAACCAAAAAAGCTTCTTGGTCACGTCTGACACAATAGCCAACAGTTTCCAGCTGAATTCCTTTTCTATTGCTATACCAAAACACCATGGTGAAGGCAGCTTATGAAACCAATCATTTAATGGGGTTTAGGGTTTCAGAGGGTTAACGTGTCTGATGACAAAGCACAGGTGTCACAGAAATAACTGAAAACTCACAATTTGATCCAAAGGCAAGAGGCTGAGGAAGAGTACTGTGGGAGTAGTGCCAGTGTTTTGAAACTCCAAGGCTTACCTCCAGGGATACACCTCCTCCAACAAGGCCATACCTCCTAATCCTTCCCCAAATGTCCACTAACAGGGGGCCAAGTGTTAAACATATGAACCTATGGGCCCATTCTCATTCAAACCACCATACTGTCCCCCAAAAAATGACAAGAAAGGAAAGGGCTCAGTTCTCACAGCTGGCACATGAGGAGGGCCTGTCTCTGCACAGATCTTTGAAGCTGATGGGCTTGGGTTGGCTACAGAATCCAAAAGTGAGGTTGAATGTTCAGTGTAGTTGGATAGCCTCCTTAGTTGATCTGAGGAAACCATAAGAGTCCCAGAGACAATTTTTGGGTGTTAAGTCAGATGGTTCTAAACGTAGCTATAGATCTGATTTCTGTGTCCTTAAAAATGCCACACCATATAAGGCACTCTTCGACTCAACAGCTGTGCTTTAGAGAAGGAACCCTACAATTAATCCTCACTCTAGTTTTTTAGACACTTCAAAAATTCAGAAATGTTAAAATGTGAAAAGTATAGGAAATCCCAGAGTATGTATAGTAAGTATCCTGGCTATACTGTGATGATTAAGACTATAAGTTGAACGTGGGCATGTAGAGAAGCACTTTCATTGAACATAGACAAAAAGAAAAGAAGCAGATGGTATCAACTTCCTCCTTAAGGTTGCATTTCTGTTTCCATCTGGAACATTCTTCTGGGGTAAATGGTTGCACTTCCTCTTATCAATGAAGACAACAGCTGAGGATTTAGGATCAGACCTTCCAATATAATGAACCTGACAGATGCGTCAAGTTCAGAGTTCTTACAGAGAAGGATGGGATGCTTGTTTTGTTTAGTGTTGGGGTTGTCTTATCAGGAAACTGGAGGATCTCATCCATGTAGGACCAGCCACTCAGGATTCCCTACGATGACAAAACTGAGGTTGTGTGAAGAGGAGCTAGATGTTCAGTCCACTGTAATAAGTCTAAGGTGCTTTTAAAGCTTGTAGCTCACAGATCTCCATTTCAGAAGGTAAACAAAGGAATATTAGTGTGAGAGGTGAAGAGGGTAAAGTCAAGCTTCTCCAAGAGGGTACATCAGCTACCAGACTTCTGTTTTCTTTTGAGCTTAAGTTAAACATTCTAGTCCAATGGAAAGTTTGTCAGTGGAAATACCACACTTTGACACCATCCTGTTGCCAAGGTAACTTCAGAAAGAAACATTTAAAGCAAATTACCATTATATGCCCCCAAGGACCGTAAACTACCAACAGAAAACTTAGCCATTAGGATGATGTTGTATTATGTTTTCATTCCACATGGCTCAATTTTCTTAATAATCAATAGCATAAATTTCAATTATCACAAAATTAGTGTTTGAGTGGGCAGGGA
The DNA here is from genome assembly GCA_036184795.1 of Tokudaia tokunoshimensis. Taxonomy (NCBI): domain Eukaryota; kingdom Metazoa; phylum Chordata; class Mammalia; order Rodentia; family Muridae; genus Tokudaia; species Tokudaia tokunoshimensis. The sequence goes on from BTHU01000007.1 coordinate 14,205,050, forward strand.
ACACATTTCTTTGCAGGAAAATGCTGTTGCAAAAACTTGGTAACATAATGGAGGTTATGCATACACTGAAGTTTTGTCTAGTTCAAAGTGCCTTCCCTTCAGTTACATAGATGCTATTTCTCTTACTCTTGAAAACAGGGAAGTTAGATTCGGACCCATGATATGTTGAAACCCTGGGCATGTGTGGTGGGGCTCTGGCTGCTTGAGGAATCAAGAGGTTTGCTTGATGGAGGTGAGGAATGTTCTAGGCCACTTCTCCTGTCTTGATGAATAGTCTCATTCAAAGGATCTCCAGGGGTTTACCGTGGTTAACCTCAAACCCAGGGTATTTTAGGTAAGACATTGGATTATGCAGCATTCATTGACATCCTGGAGCTGTAGATCCACAAAAGACTTTTCATGACAGACTAATAACTTTCTGAAACCTTGACCACTTTTCTTTTTAACTATAAGAAAGAAATCAAAAAGCAAAAGAGAGCGAGGGAAGGGAGAAAGGATAGAAATTACATGCAAAAGGTGAGCGGGGGGTGGGGGGGGACACAATGAACAGTTATTAGGTTTTCTCCTTTTCAAGTTAGGAGTGAGATCTATGAAACCACAATGGCTTTTCTTTTCTTATTCTCTTTGAAAGTACAATCAGATGTCTGTTTTCACTGATTAGCATTGCAAGCGTCTTACATTTCACAAAGTCCCTAAAAGTCTTCCTTAATTCAAGCTGAGACACAGGAGACATACAGGGCATTCTTGATAGGTTCCAAAGAACCCGTGCACTTGTTCAAAACACAATGAGCTTAGGCAGAACACGGCTGTATAGGATCAATTTTCCTCACTGAATAGCATTTCTGGCCCCCTCTTTTGTGTGTCTTTTTAGAATAAAAATGCACGTTGCCCTTATTAATCCTGTGGAATTACTTTCCCCCTAGTCCTTAGGAAATCTCGCAAATGCAGACAGTTTCAGAGAGTTAACAACAACAACACAAATCTACTTTCCACTTGAACAGCTCTAAGGTTAGGTCAGCAGAAAAAAAAACCTACAGTAGCTTCTGTTGATGAATATTTTATAAGTTCCACCATCTAATAAAAGATGTATTTAAAAATGGGAAGGATGCTGGTTAAGAAAATATTCTATTATTTAATTATGATGTAGATGAAAGTTGAATTTTGGATGTAATAAAAGAATCAAGCCCGCAGACAAGCTTAATTTGGGCCTTTGGACACATTTTGCCCAGCTCAGTACAGATCTTCTATCACGGTTCCAATTGCTGACTTGTACAATCAATGAAGCAAAGGACTGACTACAGAGTTTGACCCATATGGAGATTATTTAGTGGCCTCAATGGACAAGAGAAATCTTTAAGAAGCTTCTAATTAGCACACCCAGTCAATGAAATTGCAAACCTCTTTATATGAATCAGGGCCAGAAGAGTATAGGCCAATAGAACTCCCCAGTGACATGTTGGCAATGTGTGGAACCCATTACCCAGAATTCAGAATCACACTCACTATGACCTAAACTAACGATGATGATGATGATGACAATCACAACAACCCTAAACATACAGCAATCATTTATTAAGCACTTACTTTGTTCCAGGCATGGTGCTATGTGTTTTACATGCATCATTTCTTGTCCTTACCATCACTCCAGAAGGCAGGAGCCATTCCATCATTTTTAATGGCTAAGGTAAATGAAGCCCCAGTTCTTTTAGATAAGAAATGACTGAGTGGGATTCTACTCTGACTCCAAAACCAACAGGCTTTTCTGGAATGGAAATCCCAAAGCCCATCTTTCCAACAAAAATCATATTCATGTGTGTGTCATATATGCATGTGTATGCACTGATGTCAGGTGTATCAGTGCATATGTGTCATATCATAGCATATGTGTTGAGGACAGAGGACAGGACAACCCCAGGTGTCAGCCCTTACCCTGACACATTGTTTGGAAAAGGGTTTCTTGTTCCTCACCATATACATGAAGCTAGGTGGCCCCCAAGCTTCTGGTAATTCTCAGATTTCTACCTCCCTCCTCTTCCTAGAACACTGGGATTGCAGATGTGTGCTATTGCAATAAACTTTACACAGGCACTGAAGATCTGACCCCTGGATGCTCTCCTCACTGAGCCAATCCCCTAACCTCAAACTATAGTTCTTTTTCAGTGTACCTATAAACACATATATCATGGCAAACATGCAGAAGAAATTAATATCCTAATTTGGCCATTAGTTCATGCTTCTTAACCCTTTGGGAGAAGCTACACCCAGATTTTCTGCTGCTCCTAAGGGAGTATAGTAGCAAGACTATATGGTTGGGGGTTAGGCACCCTATTGTAACCTCGGCTTCAGTCCTCCTCAAATCCCTTCCCCTTTCTCTGTGCTAGCTAGTGGCTTCTGGAAAGGGATGATTGTAATACTTGCACGCTCTCTTTGCAGGGTTGTGCTGCAGAGCAGATGTGATAATGTACCTGGAAGCTTTTGGAAGAGCTTCAAGTGTTATGTAAATGAAAGGTGGTAATTAAAAACCTCCGGAGAAGGGCAGCCCATCTCAGTCATCAATTATCATGTTTTCTCCTTTGTCAGGAAACCTGTATTTTCCGTGCTTCTTGCGGGTATAGAGATAGCTCCGTGCAAAAATTTTTTTTTTTTGTCTCAGAAATGTGTGAAGGAAAGGATCATCCTGACAGCTCAAAACCTATTTGTGATAAGTAATAACCACATATAAATTGACGAGAACAAAAGCAGGTGCTTTCTCAGGAGAAATTGTGAAAATTCATACCTTTGCGTTTATTATTTATTTATTTTGTCTGGCTTTTATATTTAGTTATAAGAAGATGGAATATTTAACTGGTAGAGCACGAAAAGTCAGCGGTCTAAATAAGAAAGTGATATAAAATTGACTAAAAGAACCCCAAAGAATTCTGGGGGAAAGTCATCCAAATATGAACACTGAACTACTTAGTAGTACTGTGCCAAGCTTTGAGGACATGGGCAGTGCAGGCGAATCTGAACCTGCTCTTTGTTCTACACATGGGAAGGGGACATTCGTGGTGTGTGTGTGTGTGTGTGTTTGTGTGTGTTAAGAAAACCAGAGGAAGCTCAAGAAAGAGGAGAACTGAAGTGGGGATGCTTTGGTTCCTCTGAAAAAGGGAACAAAATACCCACAGGAGCAATAAAGGAGACAAAGTGTGGAGCAGAGACTGAAGTAAAGGCCACCCAGAGACTGCCCTGCCTGGGGATTCATCCTATAAACAGTCACCAAACCCCGACACTGTTATGGATGACAAGAAGTGCATACCAAAAGGAGCATGTCATGGTTGTTCCCGGGGCGGGGGGGGCGTCACACATACAGAGGCAGATGCTAGCAGCCAACTATTGGACTGGGCATGGGGTCCCCAATGGAGGAGATGGAGGGCAGTCCATAGGAGCTGAAGGGGTTCCGTGAAGGCTCAATAGATGCCCCAACAAAGGGCAATCGAGGCAGGAGGGAGGGGGGAGTGAGTCGGGTGGAGGGGTTGGGGGTTTCGGGGAGGGGGGAAACTGGGAAAGGTTTTAGCATTTGAAATGTAAATAGAAAAAAATTAAAAATAAAGAAAAAAGAAAAGAAAAGAAGAAAAGGAGCCAGGGATATGTTTGATAGAGCCAGGTATGGTGAGGTGGGAAGGAGTGCCTCTGTGAACCCACACTGAGGCATCCCTTCCCCCTGAGGGACCAACCATATAATGGATGGATATATTATGAAAATATATTATGATATATTTAGGGTATGGGAGAGGCAGTTGAGAAGGGTA